>OX030957.1:1710000-1772500 GCA_943735955.1 Piscicola geometra | reverse complement strand
GTAAATTTCTATAATAAAATATAGCGCCAAATGGATCGTATAAAATGGATCGTATAAAAATGAATTTGAAACAAATTTCGACTAAAAATTTTGTGAATTTTCACAATAATATTAAATATAATCTGCGGTTTTTATTATAATTTTTCTGAGCATTTATATAAAAATATTTTATTTATATTATTTTATAATTTTTCCGGTGGATGGAGTCACTTCGTTTAAAAATTGAACTTAACTTTTATACTATATTTATAAGTTATATATAAAGTAAGAGTAAGATTATAACTCAAGGATGGCACTACTCTTAGAGAAGCCGAACTATATTATTCATGTTCATTTAACTCCTCCCACTTTTTTTGATTGACACTTGTAAACAATTCTCAAATAAGCGCTTAATTGAAAATACTTTTTTTTAAATAATATAGGCGCATTTTTTAAGAATTATTATTTAAAATGCAGTTTTTTATATTGAATACTTCATATTTGCGAAGGCAATTTAACTATTTTAAGTATTTCACTATCGTATCTACCAATTATAAAACCATATTTCGAGTAATTATTTATTGAAAATAGAACTTGAATATCTATGAAAAATAATGACTCGAAATATGGTTTTACAATTGGAAGATACGAAAGTGAAATACTCAAAATAGTTAAATTGCCTTCGCAAATATGATGTATTCAATATAAAAAAGGCTGGAACTCCATCCAGCCCCTTGATGCTAATGAGCATTTAAATCTAAAACTAAATGTTAAATGTATAGATGTTAAATCTTCGAAAAATTTTAAAAATAAATGTTTAATTATGTAATTTAAAAAACTATTATAAAGATGAATTTATTTTTATAAAAAGATATTAAATTTAAAATTACCGACCCAGGTAATTTTGTTCTTATCTGAATTGTTTAAACTAGATATTTTAGATAATTTTTACATATTTTTATATATAGCATCGTATATCGAACAAAAACTCACTTACAAATAGATTTTATTCTGGGGTCAGGGTGAGGTGTAAATTTCTATAGTTAACTGTTTATATAAGGATTCACCAATTTTTCGAGTTTTTTTCAAAACATTTTAACAGTTTAATTTTTTTTATTCAAAAGCATAATTTATAATTATTTATAATATAGTTGAAGTATTATTGTTATATTATTGATAATATAATTATATAAAAGATTATTGAAGTTTTCTTTTTTTTGGAAGTCCAATTGAGGTCAGCTGGGCTCCCTTCGGACGACCTCTTTTCTTCGTCTTTGTGGGCAAATAAAGTTGCCCAGGGAAAGGTGACGAGGTCGTAACCGTCACTTCTTGCGTTCCCAGGGAAACATCTAGGGTGAATAAAACATAAAATAATGATATAGCAGCCATATAGAATTTAAAAATCAGAATTTACCTTCATTTTCGTGGATATCTTCAACTGTAGATGTCGTTGAGGTGATGTGCTTTATGGGGTCTTGGTTGTATGGTCGAATGCCTGGCAAGTTCCCTCCTAGGAGCATATTGTCTGGCATCATGCCCTGAGAATGCATCATTGGAGGTCTGTTCTTCTGGAGGTGGCCTGGTGGAAAGGGCGACATGGGCATCTCAGAAAAAGAAGGTTGCGGCTGCTGTTGTTGGGATTGTTAAGAAGGGGGTTGGTTTGAAGGAGGATTCATCATTCTACTGTTTTTATTGTTGTTCTGTATGTTTTGTTGTTGCTGCTCTTGCTCATCAAACATTCCAAGAGCAGTAGATAGCTCATTGACTGGACTGAACAACTCCACCATTCCATGATCTTCCTGGATCGAAGGTTGACTTTTTTTAAAGACCTGATTAGAAGAGAAGTTAGGCTGTCCAGTAGAAGCAGCTCTGGGAAGCTCGGATGAGTTTGAAGGATGTTTGGCATCACCATTTTGCATTTGCTCTGAACTTATTAAGCTGGAATCTGCATTTTGTGGATGTTGTTTTATTTAGTTCTTTCTAAATAAATAATAAACTTTATTATTAAAAAGAGGTATCCAATTATCAATAAATTTCAAAACTGAAATTGATATTAAGATATTTACCCTCCGAATCATAGATTCTTTCAAATGTAGATGACGTAGAAGTGGGTGGTCGAATGGGTTTAGCGTCCTTATTGTTGGCCCATCGATGAAACATTTGACGCATTTCATCCATTCTTATTTCGAACAGTTCCGTTCCTTGAGATAAAGATATAGATTTTAACTAATTAAAGTTATTTTTTGTAAAAGTATTAGATATAATTGAAAACAAAATTTATAAATCGAATTTTAAGAAATATTATAGTTAAATTTCCTTAGAAGTACCTGTCTCAGATAATAACTGCTGCATTGCGTTGGTAATTAATCCAGCCTTTCTAAATTTCTCTGAAGCTGAAAGACAACGCTTCTGTTGTACTGCACTTCCTGTTACAACAGAAATAGACGGTTTTGAAATTTCGAGGATGTTATTTTGCCACTCTGCTATACTCCATCTACTAGGAAGCAGCTCTTCTTGATAGGATGGCATGTTCTCATTTCTTCTTAAAGCAAAGATATGCCTGCATGGCAGTCTTGTTGTGGTGAAGGAAGAGCAACAATCTATTGCTGTTGTAGAGGGCAATGGATCAGAAACAAGCTCAAACTGTTTCTCAACAATGCTATAAGCGTATTCCGTCAACCGCAATTTATAGTCTGTTAGTCCCTCAACAGTAGAAGTTTCAACTAGTTGATGATTGATAGAACTATAAATTTTGTGACAAGTTTCTGACTGGTGTGACTTCAGAAACACCATCAAATTCCTAACAAAATCGACCATTTCGGAATTTCGTAAACAAACGTCCTTCACCTTTTGGTGCAGGCTTTCAATCCTTTGAGTTCCTGAAAAAATGTGATGAATAGAATTAAGACCACCTAAAGATTAGTAATTGACGTGAGGTTAGTAATATACTACACAGCTTTACCTGTTACTCCAAAGTTAAGAACTTCGTTCTTATAGCAGGACACCCACAGTCGCCTACACCCATGCCAGCTGCCATCATAGTACCTCATGACCTTTTCCAATTGTAAAGCTTTCAGTGCTTCATAATTATCCAAGTACTCTTTGGTATTTTTGCTCATCGAAATCTTGGGGAGCAATTCCAAGACCTTTTGAGCTACCGTAATTCCCATTTTTACTTGGGTTACCTCCCGCCTGAAAGCTTGGTAGCAGTGGAAGAGACATAGGTTAATAGCAGCTTCTGGAAAAATATTTCTGAAGATCTTTATAGAGGCCATGTCCTTGTCCACTATAAAAGTCTTTATTTTTTCACAAGCAGCTGTGTTGTGCTGTTTGAATTTTCCCAAGACTGAAGATAACGTGTGGAAATCTTCATTGGCTGTTAGGAAAACAGCAAGAACTTGGCTCAGGCCGTTGCCATCCATAATGAGGGGCAAGAATAGAGGCATCCCTCTGTATTTGACGCCACATATAAGGTGAACAATTCTATAAATATACCTACCTGAATTTTATTCAAATCTATTTCCAACTTGCTTGAACTAGGTCAACAACAGAGGGATGCCTCTATTCTTGCCCCTCATTATGGATGGCAACGGCCTGAGCCAAGTTCTTTTTTATTTCAAATAATTATAGTAATCATAATTTATATCTTTTCTTGTTTTTTGGTTTTAAATTTATCTTGCTCTCGGAGTTAAAATCTTCAACCAATAACTGTCTAACGGACTACAATAAAAACTTATTTTAAAAGGAAGAAGTGCCAAGGCCTCAAATTGAGCACTAATGCACAGATTGCAAGAACCCACTGGCTACCTACTTCACAAGGCAGATGAGCTCTGCAGATGAAGGACAGACTGTTAGAACGAATCTTCAATACATGACTGTGTTTATGAAGAAGTGCCAGGGCCTCAATTTGAACACCAGTGCACAGCTTGCAAGCACCCACTGGCTACTTACTTCACAAGGCAAATGAGCTCTGCAGATGAAGGACAGACTGTCAGAACGAATCTTCTACACATGACTGTTTATGTTTATTATCTATTGAAAACTGACGTATTAGACAATTATTACCTTACTTAGATGACCCTTCTTTAAAGATGTCCATATATTTAAAACTCATCACCTCCTTATTTAACTACTTCTATATCATTATTTACTTTTCGTACGGATCTGAAGACATATCTCAATCAATCAATCAATCAATCAAATAGATTTCTATAGCGCTCTTTCTTCAAATTCAAGAGCGCTCGTAAATAAATTTGTCGAACAGATATGTCTTCAGATCCTTACGAAAAGTAAATAATGATTTAGACGTAGTTAAATAAGGAGGTAATGAGTTCCAAATATATGGACCTGCATAATGGAAAGAACGTTTAGCAAAAGAGTTATTAATGGAAGGGATGAAATAATGATTTTGAGTGGATGATCTTAAATGACTTCTATGAGGGTGAGTTATTAATGATTTGAGGTATATTGGGGATACTGGGGAGTTTTTTAATTTAAACATAAAAACACAGATTTTAAATATAATCCTAAATTTGATGGGGAGCCAATGTAATAAGATGAGAGAGGGTGTAATGTGGTGATAAATAGGAGTACGACTAACGACTCTAGCAGCATAATTAAATACTTTATTTAATGGTTTTAAAGTAGTTTCAGGTAAATTATAGTAGAGTGAGTTACAATAGTCAATTCGAGATAAAACAAGTGCAGAGACTAACATCTTTAAAGAAGGGTCATCTAAGTAAGGTAATAATTGTCTGATACGTCTGAGATGAAAATAGCAAGATTTAGTGACTGATAGAATTTGGTTTGATAAGGTTAATTTTGAATCGAAAATAAATCCTAAGCTACGAATATGATTAGATGGAACAATAATATGAGTGGCGAAATTACATGGGCCATTAATTAGTTTACCATTTTTATCAAAAAATATAAGTTCAAACTTTAGTGGATTTAATTTTAAAGACATTGAGCTAGACCAGTTTTCAATAGATAATAGACATGAAGATATAGACGACATAACAGTATTATAAGATGATGTATCGAAGCTGACATATAACTGCGAATCGTCAGCATAGGATAGGGAGTTGAGAGAATGAGAGGAAATGATAGAAGATAATTCAGAGACGTATAGAATAAAGAACAAAGGACCAAGAATAGAACCTTGAGGAACACCATATGAGTAAGTAGATGGGGTAGAGGTACAGTGATTTAAAGAAACATAAACAGATCTATTAGATAAATATGACTTAATCCATAAAAACGAAGAATCCTTAATATTGAACTTATTTTTTAGTAATAGTAGTAATAAAGAGTGGTCTACAGTGTCAAAAGCGGCCGAATAATCTAAACAAACAAGTACAGAAAATTTTTTGTTATCAAAGGCGTAAATAAGATCATTATAGAGTTTTAAGAGGGATGATTCACAGTTATGACCTAAACGAAAACCAGATTGTGAATAAGGTATAAGGGAGTTAACATTTAAATATGAATAGATTTGTTGATAGACTACCTTTTCTATTATTTTAGATATGAATGTTAGATTGGAAATAGGTCTATAGTTAGAAATTTGAGTAGGGTCTAATGAATTATTTTTTAAAGTAGGTATGATAACAGCAGCTTTATATAAAGTCGGAAATTTAGATGTAGAGAGAGACAGATTAACAATGAAAAGAATTATAGGGTAAAATATATCAGACAATTCTTTAATCAAATAAGTTGGAATTATGTCAAGAGAACAGGTAGATGTAGACATGGAATTAATAATTAAAGACAGGTCAGGTAGAGAAATTGAAGAAAAACTGACAAAACTGAATTCACTATTGTTAATATAATTATTAGGGCTAGGAATAGAGGTATTAGTGTTAAAATTAGACCTTATTGTTTCTACTTTACTTGCTATGTAATTATGATAATCTTGAGAAGAGAAAGATGAAGGAGGTGGAAGGTTTTTATTTAATAATTTAGAAAGTGACTGCCAACGATTCTTTGAAGAAGAAGCGTTGACTATAGAAATTCTAAAATAATTACAGTGCTTAGAGAATAATATAGATTTGTATTGGTTAAGAGAAGACAAGTAAAGGTTATAATTAAAGGAAGAACTATGAGTCCTAAACTTACGCTCATGTCTACGTGCCACCCGTTTCAGAGTCGCGCATTCACTGTCGAACCACGGAGACCGTTTCGACAGCAGACGACATGAGCGCAATTTTAAAGGTAAAATGATATCAAGAATTGAAGAAATAGAATCATTAAAATATGTAAGAAACTCATCAACATCAGTGAAACCATTAAAACTAAAATATTTAAAAAGTAGAGTAAATTTGTCCTTATTAAATTTTTTCCAGTTTCTGCTATACGTTTTGATAGTAGTATTATTAAGGTTATTATTCAGATTATATTTGAAGTTAATTAGATAGTGATCAGAAGAGTGAAATTTGGTGGTAGATATATCAGATATTTTAGAAAGTGAAGAAGTTATTAAAAAATCAATAGTATTTCCAGATGAATGGGTTGGAGTGGATATATGTTGTGTTAAGTTGAAAGTATTGAGTATCTGGATGAATTTGGAAACATAGGTATCAGTGGGTTTATTATAATGAAGATTAAAGTCACCTAGGATGAAGAAAGGAGTAGATAGGGAAAAGACATATTCAGTTAGGTTAGAGAACTCATCAATAAATTTAGAGATTGAGCCACTAGGAGGACGATATATGAGAATAATAATGAATTTGAGAAATTTGAAGCTACATATTAGGGTTTCAAAGGAGTTACTTTTAAAAGAAGTATCAAAGGAAGCAGAAAGTGAATTTTTATATACCAAGCAGAGACCACCATAAGAGGAATGCTTATGAGAGGGTGGAAATAGTGGAGGTCTGCATGCATCTAAAAAAGTATAACCTGGAGGAATGGCTGAAAGAAGGCTTGGAGAGTCAGAGGACTCATGCCAAGTTTCTGTTAGTCCTAAAATATCATATTTAGAATGATTTATCAAGTTATATATAATTGAGGATTTATTATTAATAGACCTAATATTAATTAAACCTAGAGATAAATTATTATTTTTATTTGGAATTATATTGGTATCATATTTAAATCTATTATAGTTATTTTTAGGTTTTTTAATATTTTTAGATTTATGATTAAGTCGAGAGTTATTGTGAAATTTATTTTCAATATTATTATGCAAAATATTAACATTATGAGATTTTCTAAAATTATCATTAGTTAAATTATGGTAGAAAATCCTACGTTTGGTAGACCAAGTCGGTTTCACTGATGTTGAAGACAAACTTAATAAAAAATCCCTAGTGTACATATAAAATAATTAGGTTGTAGAAACGAAATTTAAAGAAAACCTTAGAGTAACGGTTGGAGATTTGAATTCCGACAGCCAACTTTGGCAAGCGACACATTTAAAAAACCAAAAAACAATAAACAATATAAAGTATATTTTTATTATTGTTTGAAGTTTGAAAAACAAAATTATTGGATCCGAAAACAAACTATTCAACAAAATCATAAACGGTTAAAAGCGGCGGCCAAGATGGGCTAGTGTTAGGTTTAACAAATTCATTCACCAGCGCTCTTGAATTTGAGGAAAGAGCGCTATAGAAATTGATTTGATTGATTGATTGATTGATTACCACACAGCGATTTAAACATTGGAAATTTGTCCATGTTAATTGTTAATCTCATTTGCATAAATTATGAGTACGCTTTCCAAAGTAAACCGATTGGATCCGCTATTATTTAAAAAAAATTATTTTTTACTTTTTAATCTTTTTATGTTATGATATAACTTTTTGAAAACTTTATGAAAAAGGTTTATTTTATAATTTAAAAAAATAATTTACCATTTATTTTAACTTTAAAAAAAATTTTATTTATTCATTTTATAATTTTTTCATAGTTTTTCATTTATTTAAAAAATAATATTTTTCCATTTTTTTCTTTATTTAAAAAATACTTACCTATATTTTTTAGCAAAAAATAAAGTCCGTTTTTAACTATTTTAAGGGTTATCGGGTGAATCGGTTAAGGGGTGAATCGGTTAATTACTGCTTCAGACCCTGTCAATGAAAGAAAAAGAATTTTTTTTTATAAATTTTTAAAATAATAATTCATCATTTGTTTTAAAAAATATTCTTTTATACTTTTTAATTTTTTTATTTAGGAATTATAAAATCATAACATCATTATGTTAATTTATTTTCATTTTTGCCTATAGCTTGCACATATATAAGATGAACACCTTCTTTTTATATTATCCAAAATATGTATGCTTTTTGGGCTAGTGTTAGGTTTAAAAAAACTTAATAAAACTTCAATTTTTATTCCATTTTATTTTTTCATAGAGCTTACTAGATCTCAAAATAAATGAGATTTCATCAATTATTATACTATTTTAGAATGTTAAAAGTGAACAGAAGTAAAAATTGTTCAAAATATAAAAAAAGACATTTAATACATTAAATAAATTTAAATAGTTTTCAATTTCACAAGTTTAATAATAAATTTAATAGGAATCGACTAAACTTAAACTACTGTAAGATACCAATGTATTCGGTTAATTTTTACTAACAGTTTTTTTCAAATATCCGAAAATGCAGATATTTAATAAGTCACAAAAATTTGTGAAAAAATATTTATATATTCGTACATTTAAAATAATGATCAAAAATTGTGGATATATATTGGGTTTTTACGGTACTTAGAAGGTATCTATCTTAGATCTTCTGTTTCTTTATCTTATGGTGTTCCACAGGGCTCAATCCTTGGTCCCTTACTTTTTATTCTCTATACCTCGGAGCTACATAATATTATTTTTTCATCTTCCTTAAACAGTCAAATTTATGCTGACGACTCCTATATTTATACATCTTTTACTGACTCTTCTCTTGACCTTACTGTTAATAAAATAACTCTCTGTCTTCAATCTATAATCTCTTGGGCTTCATCTATGTTTCTTAAACTTAATCCGGACAAATTTGAACTCATATATTTCAATAAAATATCAAAGTCTTTATTATCCCTTCCTTCTTTAGTTTTGCCCCACCCCCTTCCTCATTATCAATAAACCCTTCATCTTCCATTCGTAGCTTTGGTTTTATTTTCGATTCTTACTTGTCTTTAGCTCCTCAAATTCTATCTGTCTCTAAATCTTGTTATTTCCACATTCGTCGTATTAAACAGCTTCTTCCTTTTCTCGATGATCCTACTTTGCAGCTTCTTGTATCTTCTCTAGTTCTCTCCAGGATGGATTATTGCAACTCTCTTTACTATGGTCTCCCTGATACTAATTTTGCTCCTCTAAATAAAGCCTTTAATTGTGACTTTAAAATATGCTTAAATATGTTTAAAATTCATAACTGTACTGCTCATATTTATTTCAAAAATCTAATCAAACAACCCCCTAAATCTGGTCTAAGATCATCTACCTTTAAGCGTTCTTTTCGTTTTCCGGTTAAACACTCCTTTGCTAAACGTTCTTTTTCTCACTGTGGTCCTCTTTTATGGAATTCTTTACCCTCTTCTCTAACTTCAACTAAGTCACTCATAGCTTTACGTCGAGGCCTGAAGACGTACTTGTTCAAAACGTGATGGCTGAGCGCTTTTGTTCACTTAGTCAAGGGTGTTATACAAATAATTAATGATTGATTGATTGATTAGATGCTACATAGGTTTTTTTAAAATTGTAAAATAAATATTTAAAAATTTTACAATGATATAGTTTGTATCTTAGAATTTAAATTTTAAAAAAATATTTTTAACCTAGTCTAACGCAGTCAAAACAAACATTTCATTGTTGTCGTTTTTTAATAAAGAATACGAAAAGATATGATAGTGGCGAAAGTGTCAGTGAACGAAACGACAAGATGCCTCATGGTGTATACCTTCTGCGGCATGGCGACTCTGGTGCTGATGTTATCTTTGGGGCAGCTGCTGGCGTTGTGGCTGAGTCTAGTGGCGTTCGAAGACGGCTTGATGCAGTTGGAGAGACCGGATGATGTGCTCATGCTGAAAGTAGCTTCGATCGATGCCCTCAGCGCTTGTGTCATCACCCTTTTCAGTGTCGTCGTTTTGTGGTCACAACTCTACATCAACCAGAGATCCGTGTCCGTGGGCAGACTCTTGAGCGTCGTCAACATTCTTGGCGTCTTCCTCTTCCTCATGGAACTCGATACATTCATATTTTTGTTCAGAATCAACAACTCGCAAATGAAAACAGTAGTTTTTTCTATTTTTATGTTTAAATGTTTTTTCCTTTACACGGTACCAAATTAGAACCTTTATAAAGCATTATAGATGCGCTAAGAATTGTATTCCTAATTATAATATAAATATTGAATTGAATGCAGCACGGCTTCAAGCGGACAATGCACAAGTACGGAGAAGAACAGGCGCACAAGGAGTTGATGGACCGCATTCAGATTGACTACCAGTGCTGTGGCAACACCAACTTCAAGGACTGGCTCGACGTGCCTTGGGTCAATGGAGAAAAAGTTGCCAGAGTAAGATTTTTATATATTTTATTCATAATTCGTTAAATTCTTTTATGAGATCAAACTTTAACGTTTTAGATGTAATTAAAAAATAACATTTCGTCTTTCTAGGGAAAATTAAGCTTCTTCACCTCTTAGATACGCTCGCTTGATGATGATGATGAAAAGATAACACTTTTATAGTTATCTTCAATATAAATTTGCTCAACAAATAAATAAACAAATAATTTAAATTTTCAGGAAATTCCATTCAGTTGTTGTAAACGGGCAAAGGCAAGTCTCTGCAACCACAGAGATGTTTTGTTCAACTACCAGCAAGTCAAAGGGGACCATGACTTGTCAAATCTAACCATATATACGAGAGGGTGTCATAAAGTATTTTTGGAAATCTATAGTCATAAAGTGTTTTATTTTGTAAGCTTGCCTATTTTAGGTAAATGCTTTCTTCTTGTTGTAATGGCCATATTGCTAAGGTACATAATCACATCGATACAAAGCTTCATGAAGAATCCTGATCCCAAGTTGTCTAACGAAGCCTATATTTTGGCAGCGTTTGAGCCTGCAGAAGAAAAAGAAATTGATGTTGGTGTAGTGAACAATGTAACAGCAAAAAACAAGTCTCTCAAAGTTTAAGACGAATTGTTTTAGAATAATGTTTTATTTATGATATACTTTTATTAGTACCTAACATTTTATTTTTAAAAAACGTATAATTATATTGAACTTGTTAAAAATATATGTAGTTTTTGTGTACTTTGTAGTCCTCCAAGTTAAGATTATCGCCGATTCATTTTTTTATTGAAACTTATTATTACCTTTCTAATAATGACAGAAACAACTTTTCAATAAAGATTTGAGTTTTCAAATTTTATTTGTAAAAAATAAACTTTTTTCTATAGGTATTCACAGAACAAAAATAATTACAATCTATTCAAGGTGAGAGTAGTTTAAAATGAAGTTTTCAAAGATAAAACTTTTTATGTAAAGTATGAATTGAAGTAGAAATAAATTTAAGCTAATCTGAATTAAATAAAGATTTTAGTTAAATATATTTTTAATTATCTTTCATTTGTCATTAAAAGTCATACTTATAATTATTCTCATCAACATCATCTTCAATATTTGTTTAAAAATATCTAATTATACTTTCACAGAATTTTGGAAAAAGCATTAAAGACGGCAGGAACATTAAAATTAATGGAAGACTATGGAATTGAATCATCATCACCCTCACCACCATCCTTACAACAATGTCTCAGATTGTCAGTCTTTTATCACTTCGCCTCTGCATCACCATTTGAGCAGCAGCAATGACTTCAGCCACCTCTCAGAACCTTCCCATCCGCACTACCCTCCGGCCTTCAGTCTCCTGCCGCCACTCAGCAACTATGAAGCAGAGATGAGGCAGATGAAGGAGCTGGCTGACAGCAGCAGCAGCACCATGTTGCACATCAAGGATGAGCCGTTCGACCACAAAGTCCTTCACAACTTTTCCCAAGATGAAGGTTTGAAGATTTGATAACACTAATGTTTACAAAAATCTAAGTGGTGATATCTTATGAAAATAAACCTAGAAGAATGGGTTCACTGATATTTTTTGGATGAAAAGAAAATGCATACTTCAATTAAAGTCTAATATATTTTCTCCAAAACATTTAAATTATTGAACATATGAAAATAAATTGTAGCTTTTAATGTAAAAAAAAATTGCCTTTTAAATTTATGAATTATTTTTCAATAGTTTAACTATGCATTATTTCATAGATGAAAAACACTAATCAAAACTAACATAAGTTGGGAGGAAATGATGTTATTATAATGTAATCTTGCATTCGATCTCTGCCCAGTTCCTACATCATCATATTGAAAAACCTGCTTTACTAACCATGCTTTAAATAATACATTTCATTAAATGACTTGAAAGTTTATCAGATTCTTGAGGAAAATAACTTAAAATGTGTGTGTGAATGGCTGTGATTTAGAAGGGCATTATCTCAAGCAGGAAATTGATGGCTGTTTGCTGCTGATTTATTCTTGTTTTTTGTAAATAATTTATAAAATTTAAAATTCAGCAATTTAGTTTTTTCCAGATGTTTTCAGTATATATACTGTTTTGAAATATTTATAGAAAAAAAGAAATAGTTTTGACCAATTAACATAAAGAAACATTTTTGTTAGAAATATATATTTATAGGAACTTATAATTAAATTATTAATCAAAATGATTAAATATTAAAAGTTTTCAACTTGTCACATGTTCACATTCACATGGAATAGCATATTTTGTTTTCTCAAAAAATAACTTTAATGTTAAGTTAAAAAACTTATAAATATATTGCTATGAAAGATTTTTTCAGTTTATACATATTTATGTAATACATATTTTTGAATTTTTTGCTTTCAAAATTACTTTTTAAACGGAAAATACATATTATGTATTTATAATAATAAAATGATGGCTTGCCAAATAAAAATGTTGTTTAAATATTCATTCAATCTAATTGATAAAATAAAATAATAAATAAACGCGAAACTTTTAATTTTAATTGTAAAAGATGACAATGTACTTTTTAGTGGTGGTGAGATAGCTATGCATTTATGTTCCTGTCGCTCTGATTTCATTATCTCAACTGAATTCCAGCTTTTACTAAAACTTCCACTACTACTACTACTACCACTACTACTAGAACTACTACTACTACTACTACTACTACTACTACTACTACTACTACTACTACTACTACTACTACTACTACTACTACTACTATTACTACTACTACTACTACTACTACTACTACTACTACTACTACTACTACTACTACTACTACTACTATTACTACTAATACTATTACTACTACTACTACTACTACTACTACTACTACTACTACTACTACTACTACTACTACTACTACTACTACTACTACTACTACTACACAGAATTTATAAGTAAAGCTGAAAGGCAAGGGTGTTTGCACATTAAATTTATTTGTAAGCCTCCACTTGCAGCCTTTGATCAGCGCATGCAACACTCACTCACTGCTGTATAGGGTTACCCATTAGGGTTCGTGTGCTGATGATGATGATGATGAGGATGATGATTGTAGTTGTGATGATGATGATGGCCACTGGCACTGTTGAATGTTCAACTGGAAAGGGAAGCTCCGAAAGGGTGTTTTGTGTAACTTTCATTTCTTTTGCATGATGCATTCATCAGGAGAGCCAAATACTAAGGGGGGAGGGGAGGGAGAGTTGATGAATTTGGAGCCTGCCGGTCCTCGTAGGATCTCCTCACTGGAGAAGATTCCATTGCATTTCATTGGAGAAGAATGCCCATGCGAGCATTGAAGGCAAGCCTTCTCTAATGACTACCCAGCAGGCATCAAGCAGTGACATACCTCAATGCATTATGAATTCGAATGCATCGAGAAATTAAAGATCACAGTAGTAGCGAGGCATTCATCATGCTGTGAGTGAGTCTTATGCATTGCTGTTATACATAAGCGTTATAGCTATGCGTATATAATATAGGTGTGTATGGGGCTGTATTACTAAGCTATGTTTTCTAGCCCAAAATACACCATTTTTAAAAACAAGTTTCTGGTGCTTGTGTGTGTGTTTGTGTGTGTGTGTGTGTTTCTTTTTTTAATTTCACTAATGCAACCCTTGTTGATTTAATATGATAAAGGTTACCTTCCGATAAATTCTCCATTCCTTCCTCGCATCACCAAATGCAGATTAAAGTTTTAAAAGTTTCTAAAGTATTAAAGTTCAAAATGTAATTCTAGCCTGTGAAGTTAGGAAGAATATATAAATCAATCAATCAAAAATATTTATATAGCGCTTTTTAATAATATTCAAAAGTGATAAGAAGTAGAATAAAAATAGGCTTAAATGAAGAAAAAATGCAATATAAGTTTAAAATGCAGGAACGTTCGAGAAGTCTTATCTCAGGCTTTCAGAGCTGGCTCTTGCTTAATTAATTGGTATTCGCTTGAAGCGTCCCATTTGGGAATTCAATTTAAAGCCATTACCCTCTTATTAATCTGCTTCATCAGCGAATTGATGCATGGACATTTAATAAGTTATATGAACAAAGTAGTTTCAGTTGCGTCTTAATGTTCTTCAAGTGGCTTGCAATCATTGAATAAAACCTGAATTCCACAGCACATATCTTACATAAGGGGTTTCACAGAATTATATGATATATGAAGACGTCTATAACAAGCTCAAATTTAATCTATTTATTACCAGCAATATATTTTACTAACACTCCTTATCTACACACTACACACAGATAATGAAATTGTTGAATCATCCTCTTCTACACCTTCCTCCTCTTCCTCTTCCTCCTCCATCACCACCACCACCACGACGATGACTTCTTTTGTACCGTGCAGGGTGTGTGGCGACAAGTCGTCAGGCTACCACTACGGCGTCACGTCCTGCGAAGGATGCAAGGTGGCCTCTCTTGTGTTCACACATGCTGCTTCTGTTTCATCCTAAATATTTTGTTTTTTGATAGATTTGTTGGAACATATTTTCTTCTAACTATTTCAACCTCTTAAACCTATCAACCAATTCAATCTAGACCAAACCCCCAACCCCACCAACCCACATCCAACCACATCCAACCACAACCCACATCCAACCACAACCCAAACACAACCCACACCCAACCA
The DNA here is from genome assembly GCA_943735955.1 of Piscicola geometra. Taxonomy (NCBI): domain Eukaryota; kingdom Metazoa; phylum Annelida; class Clitellata; order Hirudinida; family Piscicolidae; genus Piscicola; species Piscicola geometra. Next base: position 1,757,340 of record OX030957.1, on the reverse strand, counting down.
CAACCCACATCCAACCCACATCCAACCCACATCCAACCCACATCCAACCACAACCCAACCACAACCCACATCCAACCACAACCCACACCTAACCCCAACCCACATCCAACCACAACCCACACCCAACCACAACCCACATCCAACCACAACCCACACCCAACCACAACCCACATCCAACCACAACCCACATTCAACCACAACCCACACCCAACCCCAACCCACATCCAACCACAACCCACACCCAACCACAACCCACATCCAACCACAACCCACACCCAACCACAACCCACATCCAACCACAACCCAACCACAACCCACATCCAACCACAACGGATGTAGGATAAAAAGCCTCTCGGAGAAAAAGCCTTCGGATAAAATACCTTCTACAAAAAGCCTCCCGGAGAAAAAACCTCCTGGAGAAAAAGTCTCTTGGAGAAAAAGCCTCCTTGTTAATATTTTAGTATAAATGAAACGGACTTTTTATATAAAAAACGGATTTTTTAAAAACAAATTCGTATCACAATTTTAAATAAATAAAACAAACTATATTTTTTTTAAATTACATAATTAAAACGTACTATAATTATAACTATAACGGACTTTATTTTTTTAATAGATTTGTTTCACAATTTTAAATAAATAAAACGGACTATATTTTTAAAAAATACATAATTAAAACGAACTTTAATTTATCAAATACAATAAAAATTATTGGTAAACGGATAAAAAGTCTTCAGGATAAAAAGTCTTCAGGATAAAAAGTCTTCAGGATAAAAAGTCTTCAGGATAAAAAGTCTTCAGAATAAAAAGTCTTCAGGATAAAAAGTCTTCAGGATAAAAAGTCTTCAGGATAAAAAGTCTTCAGGATAAAAAGTCTTCAGGATAAAATGTCTTCAGGATAAAAAGTCTTCAGAATAAAAAGTCTTCAGGATAAAAAGTCTTCAGGATAAAAAGTCTTCAGGATAAAAAGTCTTCAGGATAAAAAGTCTTCAGGATAAAAAATCTTCAGGATAAAAAGTCTTCAAGATAAAAAGTCTTCAGGATAAAAAGTCTTCAGGATAAAAAGTCTTCAGGATAAAAAGTCTTCAGGAGAAAAACTCTTCAGGATAAAAAGTCTTCAGGATAAAATGTTTTCAGAATAAAAAGTCTTCAAGATAAAAAGTTTTCAGGATAAAAAGCCTTCAGAATAAGATGTCTTCAGGATAAAAAGTCTTCAGGATAAAAAGTCTTCAGGATAAAAAGTCTTCAGAATAAAAAGTCTTCAGGATAAAAAGTTTTCAGGATAAAAAGTCTTCAGGATAAAAAGTCTTCAGGATAAAAAGACTTCAAGATAAAAAGTTTTCAGTATAAAAAGCCTTCAGAATAAAATGTTTTCAGGATAAAAAATCTTCAGGATAAAATGTCTTAAGGATAAAAAGTCTTCAAGATAAAAACTCTTCAGGATAAAAAGTCTTTAGGATAAAAAGTCTTCAAGATAAAAAGTTTTCAAAATAAAAATTCTTCAGGATAAAAAGTCTTTAGGATAAAAAGTTTTAAGAATTTTTTTTTATAAATTAAATTTTAAGAAAAAATACGTGATTAATACGTTATCCTTGAAACTTAAAAAATAAAATGTGATACTTTTATCTAATTTTTTCGTTCAATCTCGAAATTGCATTTGAATAAATTTGACTTGGCTGTTGTTGTTTCGTCACTTTAACCATAAGGAAATAATGTTTAAGAAAGAATACGTGATCCTTAAAACTAAAAGATTGGAATTTCATACTTTCATCTAACGTTTGCTCACTTTTTTTTCAGTCTGGAAATAGTATTTGAATAAATTTGACTGGGTTGTTGATTCCTCACTTTAATCATTAAGTTTTCTGCTGGTTCTCGATCGTGATTATTTTTCCTTGAAAATTAATTTTTGAAGATTTTTTTCCTGAAGACTTTTTATCCTGAAGACTTTTTCTTCTAAAGAATTTTTATCCTGAAGACATTTTTTTTGAAAGCTTTTTATCCTGAAGACTTTTTATCCTGAAGACTTTTTATCCGGAAGACTTTTTATCCTGAAGACTTTTTATCCTGAAAACTTTTTATCCTGAAGACTTTTTATCCTGAAGACTTTTTATTCTGAAGGCTTTTTATCTTAAAGACTTTTTATCTTGAAGACTTTTTATCTTGAAGACTTTTTATTCTGAAGACTTTCTATCCTGAAGACTTTTTATCCTAAAGACTTTTTATCCTGAAGACTTTTTATCCTGAAGATTTTTTATCCTGAAGACTTTTTATCTTGAAAATTTTTTATCCTGAAGACTTTTTATCCTGAAAACTTTTTATCCTGAAGACTTTTTATCCTGAAAACTTTTTATCCTGAAGACTTTTCATTCTGAAGACTTTTTATTCTGAAGACTTTTTATCCTGAAGACTTTTTATCCTGAAGACTTTTTATCCTAAAGACTTTTTATCCTGAAGACTTTTTATCCTGAAGACTTTTTATCCTGAAGACTTTTTATCCTGAAAACTTTTTATCCTGAAGACTTTTTATCCTGAAAACTTTTTATCCTGAAGACTTTTTATCCTGAAAACTTTTTATCCTGAAGACTTTTTATTCTGAAGACTTTTTATCCTGAAGACTTTTTATCCTGAAGACTTTTTATCCTGAAGACTTTTTATCCTAAATACTTTTTATCCTGAAGACTTTTTATCCTGAAGACTTTTTATCCTGAAGACTTTTTATCCTGAAAACTTTTTATCCTGAAGACTTTTTATCCTGAAGACTTTTTATCCTGAAGACTTTTTATCCTGAAGACTTTTTATCCTGAAGACTTTTTATCCTGAAGACTTTTTATCCTGAAGACTTTTTATCCTGAAGACTTTTTATCCTGAAGACTTTTTATCCTGAAGACTTTTTATCCTGAAGACTTTTTATCCTGAAGACTTTTTATCTTGAAGACTTTTCATCCTGAAGACTTTTTATCCGTTTACCAATAATTTGTATTGTATTTGATAAATCGTTTTAGGTATGTATTTTTAAAAAAATATAGTCCGTTTAATTTATTCAAAATTGTGAAACGAATCTATAAAAATCCTTTTTTTATATAAAAAGTCCGTTTTATTTATTTAAAATTGTGAAACAAATCTATAAAAATCCGTTTTTTATATTAAAAGTCCGTTTTATTTATACTAAAATATTAACAAGGAGACATTTTCTCCGAGAGGCTTTTTCTCCAGGAGGTTTTTTCTCCGGGAGGCTTTTTGTAGAAGGTATTTTATCCGAAGGCTTTTTCTCCGAGAGGCTTTTTGTCCGTTCCCCAACCACAACCCACACCCAACCACAACCCACATCCAACCACATCCAACCACAACCCACATCCAACCACAACCCACATCCAACCACAACCCACACCCAACCCCAACCCACACCCAACCCCAACCCACATCCAACCACAACCCACACCCAACCACAACCCACATCCAACCACAACCCACACCCAACCACAACCCACATCCAACCACAACCCAACCACAACCCACATCCAACCACAACCCACACCCAACCCCAACCCACATCCAACCACAACCCACATCCAACCACAACCCACACCCAACCACAACCCACATCCAACCACAACCCAACCACAACCCACATCCAACCACAACCCACACCCAACCACAACCCACATCCAACCACATCCAACCACAACCCACACCCAACCACAACCCACATCCAACCACAACCCACACCCAACCCCAACCCACATCCAACCACAACCCACATCCAACCACAACCCACATCCAACCACAACCCACACCCAACCACAACCCACATCCAACCACAACCCAACCACAACCCACATCCAACCACAACCCACACCCAACCACAACCCACATCCAACCACATCCAACCACAACCCACACCCAACCACAACCCACATCCAACCACAACCCACATCCAACCACAACCCACATCCAACCACAACCCACACCCAACCACAACCCACACCCAACCACAACCCACATCCAACCACAACCCACATCCAACCACAACCCACATCCAACCACAACCCACACCCAACCACAGGGCTTCTTCCGCCGTAGCATGCAGAAGCAGATCGAGTACCGTTGTCTGCGGGAGGGCAAGTGCCAGGTGATGAGGCTGAACAGGAACCGATGCCAGTACTGCCGCTTCAAGAAGTGCATCGCCGTGGGAATGTCGCGAGATTGTGAGTTTTTTGTGTGGGGCTGTGGGGGGGTGGTTGGATTGTGTGGGGGGATTGTGGTTGTTTGGGTTGTTGTGCGTGGTGGCGGGTGGGGGAGCGGAGGGGGAAGCCGTAGGTTTTTTGTGGTTCTTTCTTGTGGATGTTGTGTGGTGCTGTGGTGTGTTGTGGTGTAGGTGTTGTGTGGTGTGTTGTGTTGTGGTGTAGATGTTCTGTGGTGTGTTGTGGTGTGGTGTGTTGTGGTGTAGGTGTTGTGTGGTGTGTTGTGGTGTCGGTGTTGTGTGGTGTGTTGTGGTGTCGGTGTTGTGTGGTGTGTTGTGGTGTAGGTGTTGTGTCGTGTGTTGTGGTGTCGGTGTTGTGTGGTGTGTTGTGGTGTCGGTGTTGTGTGGTGTGTTGTGGTGTAGGTGTTGTGTGGTGTGTTGTGGTGTAGGTTTTGTGTGGTGTGTTGTGGTGTAGGTGTTGTGTGGTGTGTTGTGGTGTATGTGTTGTGTGGTGTGTTGTGGTGTAGGTGTTGTGTGGTGTGTTGTGGGGGTGGGTATTATGAACTTAGAGATTATGTGGTGCAGAGAATGTCAATAGTTGCAAAGAAGTTTTTATGTTTGAGAAAGAGTGTTGAGAAATGCCTTTGAAGTCACTCATTCAAATGGCGAGTATTCAAGTATTCGAGTATTTTTCCAATTCTCAAAACCAAGTATTTTTCTCAATGTCGTTCTGACACGCCACTCTGCAGGCGTGCGTTACGGCAGGGTGCCCAAGAAGTCGTTGACGTTGGAAGAGCATCAAAAGCACCACCACCAGTACAACAACAACCACCAACAACAACAAGTGTCTCCCCTGCACTACCCACCAGTCTCTAACCAGTACAACGGCACCATCCTGCCATACAACAACAACAACATCATCAACAGCAACAACAACAACTACACTAATGGCAATGTTCCTTTGTTGCAAGCACGCAAGTACAACAACAGCAACGGCAACAACTACACCACATCTCCCCTGCTGGAACACGCCGACGTGGACAAGAAGTCGATGGAGTTGATCGACATCATCCTGGCAATCTCGCACGCGCATGGCACCTTCTGCGACGAGACCGAGGAGAAGATCTGCTCTGTCGAACGCAAGCACTCTACTCTGGTTGGTGATCCAGTCCTCACTCCCTCCATCCTTCATCCTTTTATCTTTCACCAATCTATCCTCCCAATTCTGTTTTTTCAATTTGATTTAATTTGATTTTATTCTTTAAAACTTTTTGAAAACATTAATTCTTCAATACAGTATTTTTCCCAAAGAAATTTGTTGTCTTACTACCACTCCATTCCAATCAGCATCAACTACCCCACCACTCCGCTCTACCATCATCCCTCCCACCACCACCTACCCCATTTCCATTTAAACCATCATCATCACCACCGCCGCCTATACCATGCAGATGCCAGACAGCAAGGAGCACCTGAGCAGGAGTGGAGGAGGAGGAGGAGGAGGGGAGGACGGAGGAGTGACGGAGGAGTTGAGGTTGGCAATGTTCCAACAACTCGCATACCTCATCACGCCCACCATCTCCCAGGTGGTCGAGTTCGCTAAAAGAATCCCTGGTGAGGATGGATGGATGGATGGATGGATGGGTTGATTGATAGGTGGGTGGGTTGGATGAATGAATGATGAGCGGGTTCGATGCAATCACTAAAGAGGCGATACATTACATCAAGTGCCTTACCACTACCACCACCACTGCCACCACCACCACTGCCACCACCACTGCCTCACCACCACTGCCACCACCCCCACTGCCACCACCACCACTGCCCCCACCACTGTCACACCACTGCCACCACCACTGCCACCACCACTGTCTCACCACCACTGCCACCACCACTGTCTCACCACCACTGCCACCACCCCCACTGCCACCACCACCACTGCCCCCACCACCACTGCCCCCACCACTGCCACCACCACTGTCACCACCACTGCCACCACTACCACTGCCCCCACCACTGTCACCACCACTGCCACTACCACTGCCACCACCATACTGCCCCCACCACTGTCACCACCACTGCCACCACCACTGCCACCACCACTGCCACCACCACTGCCACCACCACCACTGCCACCACCACTGCCACCACCACTGCCCCCACCACTGCCACCACCACCACTGCTCCCACCACTGCCACCACAGACTTTCAGAACCTGAGTCAGGACGACCAGCTGACTCTGATCAAGGCGGGCTTCTTCGAGGTGTGCCTCATCAGGTTCGTCCATCCATTAGTTATGATAATAATGAGGTTAATTAACCATTTAATCCGATTAATTAACACCAATAATGCATGTACACCTAGTAGTTAATGTAATTTAATGAGGTTATATTTGTATTGAAGCTATGAGAGGATTTTTTAAATTAATTCTATATCATAATAATATAACAATAATATTAATAAAGACGAGCATTATTATAGTGGCGTATAACCCGAACGGGCTTCCAGGCCACTTAGGCTGCATATTTTCATTTACGCCTTTGGGTTACTAGGGCATTGGTTGCACTTGAAGCTAGGACCTTTCATTATCGGTCAAGCCGAGAGTCGTTGCCGACTCAGCTACCCGTTCACCAGGCACAATAATTCGTTCATCGTTCGTTGAAGTATGCTTCATTCAATTAAACAAGGGTTTTTGACTTCGAATTACTTGCACTATTTATTCTCATTTCTCGAGACGTCGAACTCTCAACTTCCAACATTATCCTCCTCCTCCTCCTCCTGATAATCATTTCGAAACTCTTTTCATTTCCCGTTCTTTTGTGCTCATCTCAAGGCCATTTTACGGTCAAAACGATCCACTCCATCACACGACACCACTTTTGCGACCACACCATCACTGCGACCACACCCAAACACCATCACTGCGACCACACCCATCCACCGTTGAATCTCACACGACCCAACACGACAGGTCAGCGAGACTGATGAGTGTGATGGACGCATGCATTCTCTTCCACGACGGCTCCGTCATCGACCGCAAGGAGTTCGAAGTGATCTATGGAGTGAGTGGAGGAGGGAGTGAATGGAGGAGGGAGAGAGTGGAGGAGGAGAGAGTTGAGGAGGAGTGAGTGGAGGAGGAGTGAGTGGAGGAGGGAGTGAATGGAGGAGGAGTGAGTGGAGGAGGGAGAGAGTGGAGGAGTGAGTGAGTGGAGGAGGAGTGAGTGGAGGAGGAGAGAGTGGAGGAGTGAGTGAATGGAGGTGGAGTGAGTGGAGGAGGGAGTGAATGGAGGAGGAGTGAGTGGAGGAGGGAGTGAATGGAGGAGGAGAGAGTGGAGGAGTGAGTGAGTGGAGGAGGAGTGAGTGGAGGAGTGAGTGAATGAAGGAGGAGAGAGTGGAGGAGTGAGTGAATGGAGGTGGAGTGAGTGGAGGAGGTGTGAATGGATGCATGGTGTGCGTGCATTGGTGCAGGGGTGAGTGGGTGCATGCATCTCAACCAAACCCTTCCCAACGCAACAAAGGCGGAACTGGTGGAGGCGATGTTCAGCTTCGGCAGTCAGTTGAGTCACATGTGCCTGAGCGACACCGAGGTGGGCCTGCTCGCCTGCATCGCCCTCATGTCCCCTGGTCCGTATCACTCTCTTTGTTTGCTTGCTTGTTTGCTTGTATGTTTGCTTGCTTGCTTGTTTGTTTGCTTGGTTGCTTGCTTGCTTGGTTGCTTGCTTGCTTGCTTGTTTGTTTGCTTGCTTGCTTGCTTGCTTGGTTGCTTGGTTGCTTGCTTGCTTGTATGTTTGCTTGCTTGCTTGTTTGGTTGCTTGCTTGCTTGCTTGTTTGCTTGCTTGTTTGCTTGGTTGTTTGTTTGCTTGGTTGTTTGCTTGCTTGCTTGCTTGGTTATTTGTTTGCTTGCTTGTATGTTTGCTTGCTTGCTTGCTTGGTTGCTTGTTTGCTTGGTTGCTTGTTTGCTTGGTTGTTTGTTTGCTTGGTTGTTTGTTTGCTTGGTTGTTTGCTTGCTTTTTTGTTTTTTTGAATGTTTTTTGTTTTTTTTAACACTTTTTTTTTATGAGGAAGGGTTGTGGTGCGGTAGGCTTCACTGAGACACTCTAGAAAGCTTGGTTATGGATTCTACAATTTAGTAGAATTTGCACGTCTCTGTGCGCTCAGCGTTTTGACCTATGTAGGACTGAATTGTTGGGAATCTATCTTTGATGTGCCAGTCTTCTCCTTTTCACCAATCTCACCACAAAACCAAAGCACTCCATCTATCCTTACACCACACCACCCTCCAGATCGTCCAGGCTTGTTCGACACTATCTCGATCGAGGCCCTTCGCAAGTCGCTGGTGGAGGCGTTCTGTTGGCAGGTGCAGCGAGGCCATCCGATGCACGCCGACCTCTCGACCGCCTGTCTCTCGAAGCTGCCTTCGCTGCGTCTGATAGGACTGACGCACGATCGCACGCTCGACTTCTACCGTCTGTGCGCCTCCAACGGCATTCACCTGCAATTGCCGCCGCTCTTCGCTGAGATTTACGACTTCCCGCGCAAGGAAGACGACACTGATGAGGCGTCCTGCGTGTCTCCGTCCGCTGGGAACGCCAGCGACGACAGCGACGCGATGATTGTCAATGTGGCGCCAGTCAGTGATGGGAGGCTCGATGAGGTTGATAGTGCTGCTGCTGGTAGTGGTTGTGGTGGTGGTATCAGTGCTGGTAGTAGTTGTGTCGGTATAAGTGGTGGTTTGTATGATGAAGAGAGTCACAACGGAATGGTGAATGGTGGAGTGAATGGTGGAGCAGTGAATGGTGTAGTGAGTTGTGGCAGGCCGATGCTGGATGGCTTCGATGGCTTCACTGACGACTCAACGGACGAGAAGAGGCCTACACACGCCACTCACTCGCTCAACATCTCCACGAAGAAAGGAATGAATGGAACCAACGGAGCGAACGGCCACAAGCAGCCCTCTACCTACGCTGCAGGTGTTTCCATCAGTGGTGTCAGCACTGGCACCAAGGCCGTCGCCAGTGTCCGACCCAACACTGTCTCCCTTTACTGTGAAGGAGGAGGCTTTTGAAGGATGATGATGATGATGATGAGGATGATGATGATGATGATAAAGATAAGAATTATGTAAAAGTTTTCCAAGATTTGAAATGAGTATTTAAAGAGTTGAATTTATATAGAAACCTCAGGGATGCTGAAGCATTGGCTTCATCTTCATGTTCAAAACGACAAGTTACTTCGTCTGTCACTTACGTACGTGTGCATGTGTCATCTTACCTCAACGCAGCATCACTACCTCATACTTTATAGCCGCATTTATATACAACTAACGCTTTATATATACATACATACAACTTTATATATATATATATACATACATCTTAATATATATTTAGGAATGCTACCTCGTTTTGGAGGCTTAGTGATTGGCTAGTGCTCCAGCATCATCATCAGCACTCCCCCTACCTCCACTAACGTTTAGCCATTTTGATTTTTGCTTCTTCGCCTGCCGCAAACCTCAGCAAGCTTTTTCCACCTTTCTAAACACCTAGCGTCTCATTTAATGGTTTAACTAGTAATCAATTAGCAGTATATTTAATTAATTAGAAATTTAATTAGCACTTCCCAGTAAAAAGCATCTAAGCGAGACATCTATTCCCGACATTCGCTCAGCACTCTTTAATGAGGATTAATTAATGATTGCATCAATTGCTTTTAGTTTAATTAATTTCATTAATTGCTTTTAGTTTCATTAATAATTGCATTAATTGGATTTATTTTAATTAGTGATTGCATTAATTGGACAGGCAGGCTTAATGTCGTACAGCACTCTCAGGACTTTGATCATTCAGATTGTCATTTAACTAAACCTTTTTTATTATATATTTTTTTATTTTGTTTGTTTTCAATTATTTGCTTTTGTGTGTTTGTGTGTGTGTTTGTGTTTGTATGTGTGTGAGAATGTATGTGAGTTACCTCAATGATTTACACAAGCTTTGTTACTGTTGTTTTTGTTATTTGATCCATTGGATGCACCTACGGGCTTGTCTTTTCGTTCACTTCGTGCGTATTCAGCACGTTACAGCAAACTACCTTATGTTCTGTTAACCTTTCTTCTTCTCTATCATCATCATCATCATCATTATCATCACCTTCTCTTTATTCTTTTTTACATCGTTTTTTTCTTCTTTCCCTCCATCTCCTCCTCCGTCATCTTTTCCCGCTCATTAATCGACGCGGGCACCCTCCGAAAGGTGCGTCAGAGTTGCAAGTCGAAGGTTACATTACTTACATTAAAGTTACCTGCTTTTATTTCTAGGCTCCTCCCTTGATGATCAAACACACATTGATGTATTGAATACGTAAGCATCTATCGTGTCTGCGCTTGACTTTTTGTCTATAACTCTGTCTCTTTCTGTGTGTTCCTCTGTCTCTTTCTGTGTGTTCCTCTGTCTCTTTCTGTGTGTTCCTCTGTCTATTTCTGTGTGTTCCTCTGTCTCTTTCTGTGTGTTCCACTGTCTATTTTTTTACTACCTTTTCGTTTCTCTGTCTGTCTCAACGTGTGTTCAGTTGTGTGTGTGTGTGTCAGTGCGAACAACTGCGTGCGTGTGTTTGCACGTCTGTATTCGTTCCTTTCACTTCTTAAAACACTTCAGAATGCAACATCTCCTGCTACTCGTATGTTCCTACATCTTCTTCTGTATGTTCCTACATCTTCTTCTGTATGTTCCTACATCTTGTTCTGTATGTCCCTACATCTTCTTCTGTATGTTCCTACATCTTGTTCTGTATGTTCCTACATCTTGTTCTGTATGTCCCTACATCTTCTTCTGTATGTTTCTACATCTTCTGTATGTCCCTACATCTTCTGTATGTTCCTACATCTTCTTCTGTATGTCCCTACATCTTGTTCTGTATGCGTCCTTCTATACCGTATGCATTCGTGTACATAATAATTGTTCTTACATAGAATGTACCTTTGCATCTATACAACCCACCTCCCTCCCTCCTTCAAACACCCACCCATCTCTGTCCTTCCTTTTGTTTGTCTGCTTCATCTACCTTCATGCCGCCTTCAACGTCCCTTTGCGTGTGTCTGTCTAAGTTTGTCTGTGTCTGTCTTTGTATGTTTCTGACTTTTTTGTCGTTTTTTTAATGTTTCTGAGTTTGTGTTTCAATTTTTTATTTTGGCGCTTAAATACGTGCATTCAGGCCGAAGAGATGCGGGTTTGATCGTCATCATCGCCGCCTTCCGTGTTATATTCTCGCTTGTTGCTGTTGCTGTGGCATGAATGGATGCAGTGCAGTTGATGGATGGATGGATGTTGATGGATGGATGGATGGGACGTAGCTAAAAGAATGCAATAGGCACGTGCGCAGGCAGCAATGGCGCGAAACCACTCTAAGACACCAACATCTACTATTCACAGACACACACACACATCTATCGGCTTTTACTTTTGCGTGTGTGTGTGTATGCTTGCGTGAAATGACACTACTACTACTACAACCTAGCTTATGAACAACTTCTGATCGCTAACTCGTCTCTGTGCAGATGTCTGTGTTTCAAACTTGATGATTCATTCTTCGCTTAACACACATCACACACCCACACATACACACCCACACACACCCATCACACACACACACACCCACACACACACACACACCCCCACCCACACACACCCACACATACACACCCCCACCCACACACACCCATCAAACACACACACACCCACAAACACCCACACACACACACACACTCACTTCTTGATGCTTGTGATATGTTGAATCCCTTGCAAAGAGCGCATGCCTTCGTGCCCTCTGGAGCACCCTTCCTCAGCGAACATCTCCAAGCAGCCACCATCATCATCACCCCCGCCATCATCATCATCACCATCATCACCACCACCATCATCATCATCACCCTCATCACCACCACCATCATCATCATCACCCCCGCCATCACTATCATCGTTTTCTAGAGTGACTTATTTTTTATTCAGGATAGCACGATACATCTCTAAGCCTATTTGGAATATTTTCATCTCAAAGTTCATTTTTAATGTTTTTATATTTTATATTATTTGCAAACTTTTATTTTTTATGATTTAACCTAAAATAAGGATTCATTCATCTTCATTGTCGTCATCTACCTCTCTGCTCATCTTTTAATTGTTCACGTATGCATGCAATCAAGCTCTTTTACACTTCTGTCTCTTTCACGCTAATCATCACCATCATCATCATCATCATCACCGCCACCACCCACTCAAGAACCTTAAAGCATCACTATCATCACACACCCTTACACTAAACCAACACTACCACATAACCCACCATCACCACTACCACAATACCACACAACCACTAACACACAATGCCACACCATCCTACTTTTTCTTCACCACCACCATTACCACTACCACCACCACTTCTACCACTTCCACCACCACTACTACCACTACTACTACCAATACCACCACTACTACTACCAATACAACCACTACTACTACCACTACCACCACCACTACCACCACTACTACTACCACTACCACCACCACCACCACCACTACTACCACCACCACCACTACCACCACTACTTTGATGAAAGATCACTTGCGAATTGCCTTCTATCATGTTACATCCACGCCTTCGCGTGCACCCTTTGTATTGCACCAGAACAACTTTTCAGATTGAACAAGCGAAAGCTACATGTACTCTATCGGGCGTACACCACAGCACCATCGCTGCTGTTGCACTGATTGTCTTCTAGCGTGCGTTTGCTATATGCACGTACGTGTATCATAAGTAGTTAGTTAGTAATGCGTTATTTCACCCTTTAAATTCTGTAGCGTTTCATTTTGTGTCTTTGCGATTTGCTTTCGAGTATGCATTTGCTAGATTCAATGGATCGCCAGCGTTCGTGTTTGTTGGCAAGGAGGTGCATTGTCTTGCGTGCTCGCGTTGAGGCGGATGTGCCATGCAGTGGCCATGCCTTGATGCACGCCACTCATGCACTCAGGCTTCTTTGGTCTGCGACTGCAGCCTCTGAAGCGTTTGCCACCACACAACACAGCACCACACAACACAGCACAAAACCACACAGCACCACACAACGCGACATAACAGCACAAAACTACACAGCACCACACAACACCACACCACACAACGCGACATAACAGCACAAAACTACACAGCACCACACAACACCACACCACACAGCACCACACAACACAGCACCACACAACACCATACAGCACCACACAACACAACACCACACAACACCACACAACACAACGTGACACAACACCACACAACACAGCACCACACAGCGCGAAATAACAACACCACACAACACCACACCACACAACACCACACAAGACTCTCAGAGAGTCTGTTTGTACCTTGCACGCATGTCCCTTCCAGGCCTCTTCCCGCATGGCTTCTTATAAGTTACATCCTTGGCATTTCATTCTAAATCTTGCTTGTTTGTTGATTCGATCGACGATTGTGTACTTTTCTTGTGGTTATCGAAGGCTATAAATCAGCATTTTAGAAGGCCCGCTGGGAGTTGATAGCAGGCGTGCTCTTTGACGATGATTTACTTGTTATACATTTATCTTGTTTTTGTTTTCGAAAATTATTTTTCTTTTCCAGATTGTTTGATCTATTTGTCCTATCGAGGTATTCTCTCGGCGCTTCTGAATCAACAGCCACATCAATCGATTAGCACCACCCCACACCAATCTGTTTGCTTTCCTCCTGTCACACACTCTGCTAGTTGTTTCCCGATTGCATGTTGCTACCGAGGCCTCTGCGCCTTCCACCCTATTTTTGTTTTACCTTACACGGTTGCTTCTTGTTATTCGCTTAGAACCATTCACCTTCACGACGGGTCTCTTCGAGGTTTGAGGAGGCTGCAGAAGGCATGCAAGCTAACCCACAATGCAACTTTTACTGACGCTTCCTTCATTAAGGCGGGAGTTTATAGAAGAGTAATTTATACATGCTCTGTCCAAGTTTGTCGGGTGCTCTTTGAGATGGTTTGTCTTCGTAATGTTCTATCACTGTTTGGTTAATCTTCACAAGCAGCCTAACATCTTTTCGCTCCACAATCGATACCTCGCTAGCACCTCCTAAGCAGTGCATCGCATACTTTTGAAATTTCAACGCTTAATGCTTTTTCGAATGATTCAGCCTACAATCACAAACCTCATTGCATCCATCAACGTGTCATCATAACAGTTGTGTGTCTTGAACTCCAGCGTGCTTGCATGTCTCTACCAGGGCACTCCCTCTATTCTCTGTCTCACGCTGCTTCCAATCATAGTTGTCACCCCATCCTTTCTCGTCCACCCTCGTCCAGCCATCCCGCCTCATTTAGCGATCGCAATATGAAATTTTGTTATTGTTATTCTATGATTTTGTTACTCTATTGTTATTTTATCATTTTGTTGATTCATTGTTATTATTCTATTGTTATTGTTGAATTTTCAGATTAATTATTTCGATTCTTTTATTTATTATGCCATCAAATCGTTGCAAATATTTAATCGCATAAGCATTCGTATAAATTATTTTAAGACGATTTTTTACGTGTTGAGACATGCATACATTTATATACACAAACATACAACGTGCATACATTTATACACAAGCATACAAACATGCATATATATATATATATACAAGAATACAAACATGCATACATTTATACACAAGCATACAAACAAACAAGCATAAAAACAAACAAGAATATATATATATATATATATATATAAATATATATATTAGCTTTATGTGTTTTTTGTTTATTCTTGGAAAGTTGTGTTCGAATTCGATTGTTTTGAAGTAATTTAACATGTAATTAAACCGATTGTATTTGGACTTTTTTGTTGTCTCTAATGATTGGCGGCAGTCATGAATGAGTTCAAGGCAGGGAGTGAGGTCAAGATGGCCACAGATCCTGCCAATGCAAGGGGAACACTCGGGAAGTTTTTGTTCCAAGCAGATCAAAAGACAAAGGTACTTGGTATTAACTTAGCTTAGATTTAATTTTATTAGATTTTAGCATTGATTTTATTATGCAAAACCATTGCTTCAATAAAAAGCTCTATAAATGAGCCGGTGAATAATCCAAGCTATACTTTCTATCGCAATCGATCGGCATCTATTCGAAGAAACCTGTAAAAAGTTATCCAAAATAAGAATGGAAGGATTCTGAAATAGGGTAAGAAATGGGGCATGAACAGGCAAAAAACAGAAAAAGTAAAAAATCCTTACGTTCACATGGAAGATGTTTCATTTTGTCAAGACTTTTTGTGATAAACCCCCACCTTATCAAAAAAAGTCTTATTTTTAGCGTCAGCGTAAGCAAATCATTCAAACATTTAAAAGAATTAACCTTAAATAATAATAAAATAATTTAAAACTAATTTAAAGATGTATTAAGCGAGCACGTCAGTATCAATACAAATATCGAAAACTTGATCTAACTTTAACATCTTTCAAGAAATGCCAACACCCCACATAGCGGCCTCACTGCAGAGTGTCATATGCATGGACCATGCTAGCATCTGGAGATTGGCAATCTTTGGAAGATATCCAGTGAGGTATGGAGAGAAATTAAGAAAAGATTTAGAAGCTGTTCAAATTGTATGAAGTTGATTCACACAAGTTTTGGCCCAGGAGCCTAAACACTGACAAATACTGGAGAAAGAGTGGTGCATGAGTGAGATGGAACAATAATACGATGAACAGAAATAAAACTAGAACTGGTTCAAAAAGAACGAAAAAATAATATCGCTTTTATCCCTGTCAAATTAACGGACATTTAAAAAGTTCAATTTTTTAATGAAATTTTTAACCAGGTTGAAATTAAAGAGAAGGAAAGCTGAAATGCAGTTTTCTAGAGATAGATCCACACTTTTGTCAAAAATGAATCTGCTTTTCATATTTCAGGTGTTTCTGCCATGTGGAAAAATGAGAGTTAAAACTGCCCAAGAGTTTGGAGATGCTTTAATGGCACAACTGGAAAAGAAGAATGATCTGAAAAAATTGAAATATAAAAAATATAAATTTTAAACAGTTTACAAACGTGTTTCTATAGTTTAAATTTTAATTTTTTGTGTTTTCTCCATTTTCTTAGGTTGGGGTTTTTTCGACACACTCTTGGTTTCAAATATTTTATTGTTAGTTTTGAAAAAATCCCAAATGGACACATTAAAATGTTGAAATCGATGATTATTCCCCCCTATTAGAACCGAAGAAACTTATTATGCTAATAATATACCATTTTAAATTAATTAAATTTTTTAAAGTTAAAAGCTTCTGAAAATGTTGTGGCACAATATGATATATAAGAAATCTAATAGAAGAGTTTCATAAAAGACTCTCAAGTAACTTTTCTATAACAGTCTTTTAAACTTTATCAAAAACTAAGGCTCCTGAGTGAGTAGTTATAGTACTTATAAACTCATATTTAAAACTTCTTCATTAAAATATCTCTTGAATCACAGTCTGGTTAGCTGGCTGACAGAAGTGACGAAGAATTCAAGGCGTGAGGGAGTGGTGAAGCGTTGTGGCCACCTCAGCGGTGCAGTCGGGACTTGTTGATCATCGCTGACTTCTCATCGTCATTGAGGTCTTCGTTCAGAAGGGATGGAAGAGACTCGTAGCTCTGGAGACTGATGTAGCTGGGCCTTTTTGCGAAGTTCTTGGGAGTGTGGTGAGGGTTGCAGGAAGCGCAGTGACGAGGGTGGTTTGGTCTGGAGGGAGCTTGTCGGCTGCCAGCTTGGTGTCTGCTTTTGTGGTAGTGGAGTTGTTGTTGTTGAAAATCTGTGTGCCGTCTGTTTTGCCTAGAAAAATGTTGTTGTTGGTGTGGAGAAGAGTTGAAGCGATTGTTAAAAGCAACTTTAGCCTTCGTGTTCTCTTGAATGTTGGTGCCATGATCAGCCTCGTAAGCATGCATTTCGTGATTTGAATTATTGATTTTTTGGAGTGGGTGGTCAACAGAATCAACTTTGGGTTTAAAAGATTTTCCAACACTTTCTATATCATTATTTCTATTGTTTGCATTTTTTGGGCTATAAATATTTGTATCAGTGATAGTCTTGGCTTGCAGGTCTTCGCTTTTAGGTAACTTTGATTTTCCTATTAAATTAACTATATTTCTATTTTTAAATGAGTTTTTTTTCCAAAAATTATATTTTGAAAGAAACATTTTTGGAAGTGATGTTTTATCAGGCTCAAGAAGGCCTTCACTTTCTTTCTTTTTTTGCAATTTGGTGTCAGGAATGATTTTGTTGAAGCGAGAGTAGTCGACAATGTACTTGCCGTTGTACTTGGGCCGGGTGAGCAGAGGATCTAACCTCGCTCCCCAGACTATCTCACTCGGAAGGTATGACGTTTTGACCTGAAGTTATTTAAAATTATTTAAATTTTGAAAAATAAATATTTTTTAAAAAAGCTGAAAGAATATGTTTTTAGGAAATGACAATTAACTCCTCCACTTGAATGGTGGCTCCGGTCGATTCACAGCTCGCCTCGAGCACCACTAATATTTCGAACTCTGCAAAGTTCATTTGATCGCTGGTGGCGCCCCAGAAGGGACTCTTCTCGTCTATGCGGTGAATCACTGTGAGAGGCCACACCAGGAAGAAAAAGTCGTCTTCTGAATCGGTGCTCAGCTTCAAGCGCTCTTGCTTCAACTCAACCTAATTTGAACGATTTTTGTTTCATTGCAGCGTGATGTATGGCTTCACAGAAACATAAGAATGTTTTATTTATTTTCAAATTCATAGGCTTTGTATAAAAGAAGTCGATGAAGAATTCTCAAACCTGTTCTCCGTTTTGAATGAAGTTCTTTTTGACCAAGATGGCATTGATGCTAACTCCAATTAATTGAGACTCGCGTACGTCTGCAACCCTTATCGAGAACAAATTTAAGTTAAACTTTATATTTTTATAAGTCAATAAATTTAGTTTAAATGGTTTTTAATCTATTAAAAACCTATTAAAACAGTTATAATATAACTAAATATTATTTAGATCGTATACTGAATTAAAAAAGTACAAAGACTTTTAAGCACCTGAATTCGAGATTGAGATAATCAAGAGCGGAGTTCTGAGAGTTGCTGGTGCATCTTTCATTTTCAGAGGCATCGACGAAATCTCTCGAGTTGAGGCTGTAATCGTTCATGCTGCAGATGACGGCGTACTTGCTGAAAATGATTGTTCCAGCTCTTCTGAGGGGTCTAGCAAGTTTTGAAAAGATGAGACCTGTTACTATGCACTGGCTACCGGCCCCGAAGACCGTCTGGACCATGAACAAGACGAATGCTGCGAAACAGTCTGGAGACATCGCCCTGGTGCCGTAGCCAATGGTCGACTGTGTTTCGATGGAAAAGAGAAGCGCTGACGGGAAATTGTAGACTCCAATGATGCAAGAGCTGCCTGGAAAGGTGGTTTGGTTGTGATTTTGAAAAAAGTATTCATTTTATAATACAGAAAACAATATAATATCTGGTTTAAAAATAAAAGGATAAATGTTTTATATAACTTTTTCGTAAATAAAACTAATAATAGAGAGATCGTGACCTAAGATTGTTTTCGTCACTAAGTGTATATAAATATTTGTATTCTTTCTCATTTCCGTGTGCTACGCTAGTTTTTATTTTCTAGTTTTAGGTCCTTAAAATTAAGGCTTAAATAGAACACGCTGTGTCGCATATAGTGGCATTATGACCTTTCCGATTCCACTTTGAATCCTTTCAAGTACATCTGTTTCCAACACGGAATTGTTGGTCTTTGGATAAAGAATTTAAAAAAACTTTCAGTCGAATAAAAATATTGTGAGGTGAAATAAGAATAGCTGAAAACATTAATAATTTAGAATTTTAAGCTTTATTTTAACATCAAATATGTGAAACAGAAATTAGAATCGGACCTGATATTGATTGGTCTAATGAAGGTTCGGTAAGCAGACGAATACTGCCGGTCAAACCGATTACGAACGCTGACCATATTACAGAAGTCACAATATCATCAATTCAGTTGATTATTTTTAAAGCTTTTCTATATTTCCTAAAACTGCCTTTTTTTACAAAATAGCATATCTGCTCAATATATTTTAAAACGTAAGCATGACATTGTGTTTTTCTTAGCTATATTATACACTTTGCACTACTCTTATTTTTATTTGACCAAATAGAAAATTCTAAATTTAAAATACTCGAAATATTCTAGAAAAGATATAAAAGCTTTGAAATGATGAGTCAAGTAAAGTTAACTTAAATGGATATAGCGTGACCTTTTCATGTTCAACTATACCGCAACCTAATACCGGCAGATTATTTGACATTGAACCGAATTCAAGAAAATATTCGGAACAGCTATACTGTGAAAACACATTTGAAATGTTCTGCGAAGTCTGTTTATTAAACACCCACAATTATTTTACTGATTTCTTCCAACTTCAATTGACAAACAAACCTCTTAGAAGAGAACTTTGAACTTGTTATAAAGTCAATTGTTTTAATATTTTTATTAAAATTCTTAATTCAGACTTCCGAAATATATTATTTGTATGCATTTTCTAGTTTATGAATTTCTTTATTTTAGCTCATGGGTAACATTTAAAAGTCTCGAGATCACATTGCTTTTTATATTTTTATTTCGCACTTTGAACATAACGTAATCAACACTAAACAGATTAACAGAAAATATCACAAACTATTCAACACAAGTGCAGCACGAACCGTTCGAGTCGAGTCCGTAGGTGAGATGGATGGAGTACCAGAGAGTGGCGAAGAAGAACCAGCTGAGAAGGAAGTAAGCCAGATAAAGTCCGAATATGATGTACCAACTCATGCTGATCATCGTGGTGTAGAGGTCGCTCAGGTAACGGAAGCGTCTCTTGTTCACCTTCTTGTACACCACGTTGCACTCTCCGCCCTGCTGCACCAGTCGCAGTTGCTTTCGCTTCGTGTAAATTCGTCCTATTAGGACAAAAAGCAGTTATTAGTATTAGAGATTTAAATAAATTGTTTTTATCAAATAAATTATTATCAATGATGCATTGTAGAAGAGAGTTGTTGAGAATTTTATTGATGGAGACCAATTTGGGTGTCATCTTTCATGGACATCCTGGTCAATTTACATATAGATTGAAACTCTCATATAAGAATAAGAAACCAACAATGATACTTTTGATAGATTTATTTCAACCATAAAATAGCATTATAATTAGGAGACTAATTTTAGCAATAATAAATTTTGTTAATTACTTTATTGAATTTGCCAACTTATTTTAATATCTCTATTTGTTTTTTATGATAGTTCATTTCCAAAATGCTATTCTTTAATACTTAGTCAGATATAAAGTGAAACTAGAGACACACTATTGCATAATTAGGACGTTTGAACATAACTGAGATATTTTGTCACCCAAAAACGAACCTTACAAATATAATGGTTGAAAATTAATTGAATTTCAACTGAAGTGTTTGCTTCCATGGGGCTTCCTGTTTTATCGTATTGACGGCGAAGTGGTTAATGCCACAGCTGAAGAAGTGAGTGGGCGAGTTTGAAGACTCTTTGTACG
Source organism: Piscicola geometra (assembly GCA_943735955.1). Taxonomy (NCBI): domain Eukaryota; kingdom Metazoa; phylum Annelida; class Clitellata; order Hirudinida; family Piscicolidae; genus Piscicola; species Piscicola geometra. The sequence continues at coordinate 1,736,560 of OX030957.1, read as the reverse complement.
TGACATGATTACATTTTAAAACTTAATTGATCACATATATCATTCATATTATTTATTTAATTATTCTTTTATTCAAGTTAACTTACGTAAAATAATATTGATAAGACGTACTTTTTTGTTTCTTATTTTAGCTCTCAAAAGTTGTTTACTAACGTGATTGTAATTTTTTAAACAGTATGGATACTTTCGATTTAACTTGCTAGTTTTCGTTTTTTCATTTTTTTTCTTTTTGGCATTGAAAAAACAGGTGCGCCTTATACACAGTGTTTTATGGAATATATTATTATTTATTTGTGTATTTTCAATTATTCTCAAAATCAGTAATCTGACTGTCTGAATGAAACGTCAACTCATTGAAAAGAATATAGGTTTAATGCTCAGTGACAAGCATTGTTCTCCCCCTGAAGGCTAAATAAAGCTAGCTTAACTATATAATACCATTTATTTTTAATACATGTCAAATAAATACTGAATGTGGACGAATGTTTTGTTATTTAAAATATAATGGATTTATCATTCATTGTTATTCATTTACTGAATACATTATATTTAATAATTATACTTATACATTTTATGGAAAACATTTAAAAAAAATCTATTATCAATTGCTGATGTATCAAAGCACGATTTTCACATTCCAAATGAATCTCGTCAATTAAATATGCAATAAATAATTCAACCAGAGTTTAAAATAGAATTTAGTAATAAATGACGTTCTGGAGTCCTGATAATAAATAGAAAAAAAGAAGAGAAGAATTGAAGTTCATTAAAAATGTAAATTAATATGCAAATTATCATGAAACACAAAGCAAAGTCTGTCGGCTGGGTAGTTGCTTAGAACTTGTATTTTAATACTATTTTTTAAATAATACTTTGAATATTTATCTTTAGCATTATAATCGGAGCTTAAACGTCGCACTGCCTTTATTTAGAATCGAGTTAACTTTTTAACTAATTTTAACTAGTCCGTTTTAAGAAATTTCGAGGAATGAATTTAAATTGTGGTCTCTGCTGTCGTTCCAACATCAATTTTATCTTTAATCCGACTTTAATCCCCCATCCAAAGGGATCTATAGCAGTGGTTTGAGTGTGCTGTGAAGCATTAGGTTTAAACTAATGGGAGGTCAAAGGTTATGTCAATAAGCTAGTGCTTATTGAAGGATTGAAGACAGAATGATGACTTATACAGTTTAAAAATCTAAATATGCACTGAAAAAACTTTCAAAAAAATATTGAAAACATACCAAGCTTGGCGAGTTCTGTGTTTCTCCAGTTTGCCACTTGAGTCACTAGACCTGAACCTGCACTCAAACTACCAGTGACCCAGTCTTTGCAGTTCTTGATGGTCTTGGTGGCAGAAATCGTATAACCATCACTGTGAACCGTCTCAAACTCCGATTGAGGCAGTAGTGGATCTATTATACAGGGGTTTTCTGCCTTGGAATCAGGATTTCTGTCGTAATACTCGTTGTGGTTGATTGGTCTACTGCACTCGAAGCGACTACTGTTTCTCGACGTTTGGTCGTCGTTTGCCTCACTCGCCTGGTTGATGTCCCGCTCGAGACTCCGTTGACTGCGGTACTTGAGTTTCTTTCGCTTCCACGTGTCCCTCCTTTTGCGTATTTCATGTGAGCAGGTGCTTTCTGAATAATTTCATTAGAGCTTATTTTTATTTGTACAAAATAAAGCATAAGAATTTTGTTTTACTAATACTATTAATTATATTAATACAAAAACTACTACTACTACTCCTACTACTACTACTACCACCACTAATACTACTACACACGAGTTAAACCTTCAGCCTCTCCACAGGCATCATCACTGTAGTCCTCGATCTGCAATACTACGTCAAGGCTCTTGCAGGAGTTGTCTGCATTATCACACGGGATACTCCTGCCTATTGCAGACTTATTGCTGTTCTTTTCTCCGTCTGAAACATTCGTCTCCGATATACTTTTTGTTTTCGATTTGCTGTGTTTATACTCGTGGACTTGAAGGTGGTTTCTGTTGCTGGTCGGGGTTGTGCTCTTTTCGTTGTTACAACTGTTGTGGGGCGACGTCTCGCCTCCTTCGTCGCCTTCTTCAATCACAGGGTTGTGGCGGTGGTAATTGAAGAAGAAACCTCCGTTACACTCGGGTAAACTTTCCGTACAGGCATCGTGGCACGCCTCACACTCGCAAGCCCTCTTACCCATCCAAATGCCGCTCTCGCTCGTTCGAAAGTGTTCGTTGCCGGCGGTCGCACCATCTTGTCTGAACTCGTTGAAGTCGGGAGTCTTGGAAAGTTCGAGAGCGGTGGCATGGCTGCCAATGTTGGCGTTCTTGCCGTAGTTGATGACTGTGAACTTGTGTGAACCCGTCGACTTGACACTCACCCGTCGACCCATGTTGCAAGAAGCTGTTGGAGTGTGTGTGTTGCTGTGTGTGTGTGTGTGTGTGTATGTGTGTGTGTGTGTGTGTGTGTGTGTGTGTGTGTGTGTGTGTGTGTGTGTGTGTGTGTGTGTGTGTGTGTGTGTGTGTGTGTGTGTGTGTGTATGTGTGTATATGTGTTTGTGTAAGAGAGAGGGAAGGCTTGTCCTTCTCGTTTCTAGTTTATTTACTTTTTATATTGTGTGTAAATTTCTTGATTAAATATACATTTGGTCTCGCCAGCTAGCTAGCTCTAGCAACGGTATGGTCTGTTTAACATTAGACAGGCTGGTAATGCTAAACAGCAGTCGTTTCTCAAGTTGTTTTAATAGAGAATAAAGATGTGTCCTTATTGAATGTATATAAATATTTAATAAAATATTTCTTCAAAGGTTTGAATTTGAAATCAATTAACTAAAATAGCTAGAACTGAAGCTTTAATGACATCACATGATTAGTTAAGGCCTACTTTGCACAGCTCTCATATCCTTGCTATATATATTTTCTCAACGGAAACATTGTATTCAAGTTACATAAAAACAGTTTTGTTAACTTTTGTAAATTTTATATCTTCAATGTGACTAATTTCAACTCAATTTCGCTCCTCTGGTCGCCAGCTGATGACAATTAAAGACAATGATTTATTTATTTTTTAATTGAATGTCAATTGAAACGTTTTTAAAATTTTATAGGAGACAAGCACTGAAAGACAAATAAAAGGACTTGGAAATAAAAAGACAAAAAGAATGTTTACCAACAATGCCAAGCCATAATAATTATATACGAGAAACTATGACCCTAGTGTCGAAGCATGCATGCATGCGGTGTAATAGTTGCTATTTATACATGAAAGTCATTGTCGAAAGATAGTGCATTCACTCGCTTGTAGTACTTACAACTCTAAACATCCAAAGGTTCTTAAAGGGAGAACATTGAGCTTCTTTAAATTTAAAGTGGCTACAAGACAAGAGGACAACAAATGTGAGATGTGAATGACATGGTGGAGGAAGAGAAAAATAGAGAGGTTTAAGTTATGACAAAGAAAAAAATGGCGTGACTCTGTCCTTTAAATAGAAATTTAACTTTGAAATCAACAAAACAATGGTTATAACTGATGACTAATCTAATATTAGGAGTAGACAAGTTTCATGAAATGGAATAATATTTTAATAATAAAAAATATTTATTTTTCAGGCAAACCTTCACGTTTTTTTAATTTCGCCGCACATTGTCTCATTGACGTCAACAGAACTATCAAGTGAATAAAACTATTAAGATCAGAGCGACTAAATTTTTTGGTATTCATAGCTCTTTGGAGATTATTTAAAGAAAAATCCGTTTTACAATTTTTTCAAAAAATGAGAAAAAATACGTAAAATAGAATACAAGACTTCTTGTTATTGAGTCAGAAAAGTTTTTTTCATTGTGGCTTTTTATTTATAGACATACAATTACATAAGAGTTCAATAGCATCTAGTTCCACGCCCATTCTTCAGAATAGGTCCATTAAGTGAATTGGGACAAATGTTTAGTGCATTGAAAACATTTAAAGCTTTTCCGAAAAAAAATCGCCTTCAAATGAAAGTCATTGTCAGGCACATATTACGAGTTTTATGAAAGCGTCACACTGGGATTGAGTTGCAGAAGAATAAGCTCATAATTTGCGGTTTTTGAGATTTTATATTATGAACTGCGTAGTCATACCAGCATGAATAGTACGCATTTGACGTGAAGACCAGTCATAGGGACTTTAAACGATGTTCTATTCTTAAAGCTGAGTCATCAGTCATAGTTGTGAAGCTTATAATTTCCAGTGATTGAGGGATGCAGAACAAGAAGATTGTGAGGTTAAGAAGAATTATTTACAACACTGAAAGCTCCATATGCAATAAAGCACTTGTAAAACTTAAACAATTTTTAACATAATGTGTAGACATGATTAAACATAGGACTCTGTGAGCCTCCTCTAGACAATTATATAGGTAAGTTTTGTGAGACATATAATAAAAAAGAGAGTTTGTATCTTTTGTTGAATTTTATTTAAAATACACGACTGACACGTTTTTTGAGAATTACTGTAAAATCATTTTGTCTTAGAGCAATCAAATCTTCACTCTAATATGCAAACAAAAGATAGTGTTTTTTTAACATTCCGTACTAGTGTCACTATCTAACCCTCATAATAGCACTGGAAACAGTGAAGAAGATAGCGACTGGAAAAATTAATTTTTTTCTAATCTCGAAAAAAAATATTGGTTCTAGTTTTCAAGATAATTTGATGTTTGTTTCAACATTCAAGTTTTTCAGCGCGACTTTGAATTTTTTGTGAATAATTCAAAAATTTAATTTTCTATATTCATTCATTATGTAGAATCCAATTTAGTATTTTAGTTTTCAAACAAAAATTAGATTAAAGTCAATTTAACTAAAGGTTATTAGCATGATTGACACTGATTTTTTTCTTATTTCATGCATTGTAAGACTTAATTAATTAATAAGATTACTTAATTCAATATTCAAAAAAATGGGAATTTTAATAATCTTGATCAGTCATTTCAGTATCTTAGATGGTGGAAACTTTTTTTCCCAGTGTATTTTCCAAAATAGGAAAGTTTATTTAGATAACCTCGTTCTTGAAAACTGTCTCATAAGAGGACTGACTCAGATAAAATTTACTTTAAAAATTGATTTATTTAAAGAAAGGTAGTTTAAAAAAAATATAAAGTGCCTGAGAGCATGCCTCACAGATCTCCGTGAGCAAAAAAAGGAAGAATGAGATGAAACAATTTTGATAGGCTCCATCCTCGAGAAAAGAAACTTTGGCCTGTATAAAATAAACCTGGAATAAAGAAACAAAGTTTCTGCTTGAGGTGTATATTTCCAATCATCGATTTGCTAAATTACCATTTTAGACCCTTAGATTTGCAGGCCAAGTGTCAATTCTTGAAATTTAAGGGTTTTTATCAACAAAATCTTTTGTATCAACATCTTGAGAGCTACTTTAATAAAGCAGCTAATCTGTGACGCAAATTCAGTGTCGTTGTTATCGACTCACAAAAAGTTCAAAAGTGAAGTTTTTAAAAGGAGTTTGAATGATCATTTCACATTAATTAATCAGTGATAAAGGATATGTAACTTTCACATTTAAAGAAAAAAACTTTTGGTTCTAAAAAGTTATCAGACAATTAATATACTTATCTGATTTATTTATTGGGACAGAAATTCAGGCATTGATTCTGTTTTATAAGTATTAATTTATATATATATTAAGCTGTTACGTCATTTAACATGGACACCCAATGTCACATAACAGGAAAGCTAGCTTAATTCTATTGTGATTCGAAAAGAAAAAAAGTAAGCATAGATGAATTTATAGAGATTTTTAGTTGTAAAAATTGTCGACTAATGTTATGAAAGAAATCGGTTTTTCATAATATAGTCAAATATTATGTTTATCCATTTAGTTTGATCTATTAAAATTGATAATTTTGGGCTATAATTGTATTATTCAATTATCTATTTTAAAAGAATTTATACAGCTTTTAGTTGATAAATTCTGACATTTTCCCCCCTTCGCTAAGAATCACGGCTTCTGGCCTGCTAGGTAGGCAAGAAAGGTTTTAGAATCATTTTCTAGCATATTTCTTCGTTTTTTATCCTATATGATAGTAAATAAATTATGATAACAATTTGAAATGTCTTTATAAATAAAGGAGTGTGGCTGAAAATAGTTTCCTCTGACGACTTAAAACTCAATTTATCTACTTGTTTAATTAATCTCTGAACCATCAATTAGGCAAACAATTATCCAATTAGACACATAAAACCACCCTTGCATCACCGAACACTAATAATCATCTTATATAATAATAATGCGACAAAGCAAAAACTAACTTAGGTAGTCGTCGAGGTATCTGCCTTGCGACAGGTCCGGAGAAGTTCCCATGCAGCTGAGACTGCTCTTCTGGGAGATCGTTAGGAATTGTGGGTCTTGAATCATTGGCACCTCCATCCTTCAAGCCAGCCAGGCCCTGAGGCGCACTTATTTGCCAGAAGTAAAGTGGCGATGACAAGTTTATTTTTATAATTTTCAGGTTATCAAGAACTTTTCAATTTAATATTTCGTTTTTTGTCGATTTCATTGAGCCTTCGTTATCCTTTGAAGCTCTTTGGGCAAGTGTCACTCAAGGCACTTAGTGTTTGCCTTCTTTTGGAAGCTTCTGTATGAAATTGTATGAAATATGGGGAGCATGCTACATTTGAAGTACTGCACAGTCAGTATTGTAAGGTAGGGAATATAAAAAATGGTTTTGCGAAAATTAGAGGGTTGAAAAGCCAATGACTATAAATAATAAGCCAAAAGCATCAACTCACACAATCAAGGTTAGACAAGATTAAAAGCTTCGCTCTTAGTTTCACTATTCAAAAAACTAACCTATGTTGTTAAAGCGACGAATCCTATTAACGTGGCGTTAACTCAAACGAACTTCAAGACCCTAAAAGCATTACGTTCTAACTTGTGGACGCATCAAATAAAGGATCCTGCTCTATTTATATACTCCAGCTTCAATTTACCTTTAATTAAATATTTGATCGTTTAATCTTTATCTGTCATGCGTCTAATAATAGTGATTATCAAGCGCCTTTTCTTGAAATTCGAAAAGCATTTGAAGAAAATCTGAGAACAAGACTTAGTTTATAATTTTACTGAAGAGAGGAGCTGACTCAGTGGGTACTTGGGGTAAAAAAGCTATAAAACAGAAAAAAGGGTGACCCTGAATATTTTTAGTCAAAAATCATTGAAAACACTTTTTATCGGTAATTCAAAGGCGTCTTAGTTCAAGTCTCGATTCTCTTTAAAAAGAATGAAGCTCAAAGAGTGTTTTCAAGTCAAAAAACTCTATTTTTGAAGATTTTTTTTACGAAAACAAATAATGAAACTAATGCTTATAAATTCAGTTATTTGAGTGATTTAAACGGAATAAAAAAATTGCGCAAGCGACGTTGAAGCATTGCAAGCTTCAAGATGTGACAGAAGATCAAGCCTTATAAACGGGTTGAAAGATTGTAAAGATACATAAAAAACTAAGCTTATCATGAATAAATTTTATAAAACTAATCATCATAAGTCACCATTTGCAAACTCATCGAGTTATAAATGCTGCTGTTTACGACGCCTTAAACTTCACAAGGTTATTCACAAAAAGACTCAAATTTATGAGCTTCAAAACTTCACCATCACGACACAATCTAAGGAATCCAAGCTGACACAGTATCTAAACTGATCACTGTATGAACCCTGAGATTGACTCGCGTGCAGTTTGGTAAGTTTCAATTGCTGGATCGAAGGAGGTCACTCTAGAAAAATAAACTTTTAAATATTTTACACATGCAAATATCGATACTCAAAACTATGCTTGTGATTTTGCTACAGTTCAATGGTTTGAATCATAGTTTGTCACATGAAAGATTTATTAAAACAGCTTAGATCATAAAATTGAAGGGAATTGTTTGACTGGATGGCCTAAGTGGTTTGTGGCGTGAATAATATGATCCCATCATAAAACAATTACTTTAATTCGGCAGTAAGGCAATTTCTAAAACAAATAATAAAAATACCATAACAAAATAAGTTGACAGTCAAGTGTCTATAAATTATGAGCACAGAAAAATATATTGCTGACATTTTAAAATCATCATTTTAAGCCAAAAACATTTATTTATGAGACATTGTTATAGAAATATATTTTTTATTAATTAAAGCTTCGAATTCAATTGAAAATATATTTTTATAATAAAGTCTCATAAATAAATAAATTTAAATTTAATTTAAAGGCCAATAACAGGAAGATACCTTCTGTTGCAAAGGCTATAGTAAACAATAAAAGTCATTAAAATTTTTAGAGGGAGCGAGCCTCTTTTAAAGAAAATGTTTGACACTTGAAGTTTCTTCAGTATTATAAAACGCCTAGTGGGATATGAGCATATACCAGAAGTTGTGATTTAGAAATGATTATTTATTATAACCAATGAGCATTAACTCAACACGCAACTTCGAATCGAAAAAAATGTAATTGGCGATACATTAAAAACTTAATTATTAGACGATAAAAAACGGATTAATAACCTCCTATTTATCAACCAAAATTATCAATATATATAAAAATTTGCCATGGTAATTTTTCAATTTTCCACGTTGATTTGGTCAATAATAAGTTATTTAAAAAAATTTATGATTGATAGGGACCTCATTTTCGATTTGTAAATATTTTATATAAAATAGTATACTCAATTAATTTCGTCATTACAAGCGTGATGAGGTTGTCATAAGATCAGAACGATGGAACATGATGGGTTATAGTTTAGGGTGTAAGCTAGCGTCGATGAAATAAAAAACGATATAAATATATAAATCAACTAAGTGCGAGAAACCTTTGGAATCCTAAGACACTGGCAGTTTAAGCTAGCTACTTATGGGTCTTATTTTGTTTTATCGAAGTAATAGTTGAGATCAATAAATAACTTCTGAACTTTTTCCTTCATATCTGTAAAAGCTGCTCTTAGTTCGACTCATAATTGACACAAAACAAAAATGGAAAAGAAATAAATATAAGCTTCAAAGTTAATTAATTTTGCCTCATTTCAAATTTTATGTAAATATTCGATTTAAATTATATAATTTCAAAAGAATTTAAATCTTGGTCTCCTAGACTAGGATATCCTAACTCATAATCTTTAGATCCTTTCCCTACTTACCTGCTACAGTAACCTTCTTCTCATTGTTATTCTCGAAAAAGCTGCTCTCATTTAGCGAACTTAAAAACTCCTTAGTTCTCAGAAATCTCAGATTATGTTACTTATTTTTTTCTTTATCTCATTATGCTTTACACGTATGAAAAAGTGCTATATTATTGATTGATATTATTTAGTCAATCAATAAATGAATCTAAGATGTTAGTTTCCTCACTTGTTTTATCTCGAATTAATTATTGTTATTCACTTAATTATAATTAACCTGAAGATACTTTAAAACCATTAAATAAGGTATTAAATTATGCAGCTAGAACTGTTAGCCGTACTACTATTTATCACCACATTACACCTTCAATCAATCAATCAATCAAATCAATTTCTATAGCGCTCTTTCCTCAAATTCAAGAGCGCTGGTAAATGAATTTGTTAAACAGATATGTCTTCAGATCCGTACGAAAAGTAAATAATGATATAGAAGTAGTTAAATAAGGAGGTGATGAGTTTTAAATATATGGACATCTTTAAAGAAGGGTTTTTTTGGTTAGCAGCTGCCATCTTGGCAGCCGCTTTAACCGTAATGATTTTGTTAAATAGTTTGTCTTCTTATCTAATAATTTAGTTTTTTTAATTTCAAATAATTATAGTAATTATAATTTATATCTTTTCTTGTTTTCTGGTTTTAAATTTATCTTGCTCTCGGAATTAAATTCTTCAACCAATAACTGTCTAACGGACTACAATAAAAACTTATTTTAAAAGGAAGAAGTGCCAAGGCCTCAAATTGAGCACTAATGCACAGTTTGCAAGAACCCACTGGCTACCTACTTCACAAGGCAGATGAGCTCTGCAGATGAAGGACAGACTGTTAGAACAAAACTTCAATACATGACTGTGTTTATGGAGAAGTGCCAAGGCCTCAATTTGAACACCAGTGCACAGCTTGCAAGCACCCACTGGCTACCTGCTTCACAAGGCAGATGAGCTCTGCAGATGAAGAACAGACTGTTAGAACGAATCTTCAATACATGACTGTTTATGTCTATTATCTATTGAAACTGACGTATTAGACAATTATTACCTTACTTAGATGACCCTTCTTTAAAGATGTCCATATATTTAAAACTCATCACCTCCTTATTTAACTAATTCTATATCATTATTTACTTTTCGTACGTATCTGAAGACATATCTGTTTAACATTCATTTACCAGCGCTCTTGAATTTGAGGAAAGAGCGCTATAGAAATTGATTTGATTGATTGATTGATTGATCTAAGTAAGGTAATAATTGTCTAATACTTCAGTTTTCAATAGATAATAGACATAAACAGTCATGTGTAGAAGATTCGTTCCGACAGTCTGTCCTTCATCTGCAGAGCTCATTTGCCTTGTGAAGTAAGTAGCCAGTGGGTTCTTGCAAGCTGTGCACTAGTGCATTAGTGCTCAATTTGAGGCCTTGGCACTTCTTCCTTTTAAAATAAGTTTTTATTGTAGTCCGTTAGACAGTTATTGGTTGAAGATTTTAATTCCGAGAGCAAGATAAATTTAAAACCAGAAAACAAGAAAAGATATAAATTATGATTACTATAATTATTTGAAATTAAAAAAAACTAAATTATTAGATAAGAAGACAAACTATTTAACAAAATCATTACGGTTAAAGCGGCTGCCAAGATGGCAGCTGCTAACCAAAGACCTTCCCAATCTAATTACATTGGCTCCCCATCAAATTTAGGATTATATTTAAAATCTCTGTCTATATGTTTAATTAAAAAAACTCAGTATCTCCAGTATACCTCAAGTCATTCATCTCTCAATCTTATAGGAGTAATTTAGATCATCCACACAAACCATTATATTATTTCTTCCATTAATAACTCTTTAACTAAACGTTATTTCCATTATGCTGGTCATTTATTTGGAACTCATTACCTCATTAACTACTACTAATTCATTATTAACTTTTCGTAAGGATCTGAAGACATATCTGATTAACAAATTCATTTCAGAGCGTTCTTGAATTAAACTAAAAGCGCTTCATATTTATTTGATTAATTGATTAATCTATCAGTCGAAAAATTTTATATATTTTTATAATTAAAAATAATTCACAAAATAAAACTTTGAAACTAAAGTTTCAATCATAAATTTATTTGTAATTTGTGCTAAAATAATTTATGGTTAAAAAAACTTCGCCATCCCTGTTTAGAATTTATATTTAAAAGTAAATTTTAACTTTTAGGGTTTTAAAGTTTATCTAATGAATGATCCTTGCAAATAAATTAACAAACTTTCATTTTAATTAATCAAAAAGATAAATTTAAACTTAATATTTAAAATCCTTTCAACTAGAACTGGCATAGACGAATTCTAAAATTTAGCAATGCTAAATACATCGATCCACAAATATTTTATATGAAAAAACTTTTATCTGTTATACAGTTTTTGAATTTTGTTAAAAATAATGTAAAACTGGCATGTAATCATTGATTCAGCAAAACTATGAATACACTTGAAGTGTAAACTTGTTATGACTTGTATTTAGTTTTAAGATAAGGATCATATTCTAATTTTATTATCTAATAATACAAAATGGATGTAAATAAAAACACGAAATCCTTGCTTCTAAACGAAAATCAAACTTTAAAAACGGAAAATCATCGTCTTAATGAAGAAATTGCATCTCTGAAGCAGAAGCTGGACAGAAGCCTAAGCAAGATGCGTCATCAGGATGAAAACATCAGTCGTTTCAAAGAAAAAAGCAAACTCATTCTAGAAACTTCGGAAAGTCTCGAACAAACCTGTCTCAAGCAGAGAAGTGATATTGAGTTTTACAAGAAGGAGCTTGACAAAGTTCTCAACACCAATGCTGAGGTCAACCTCGAGCTGGATAATGTCTATGGCGATTTAAACTATCACAAAGAGCTTCTCAAAAAAACAGAAGGTTTTGAGTTTTTGTCCAGAATACATTCTTGATGTTTGTAATTATTTCCGTATTAAAAAAGTAAACGAAATCTATTCAAACCTTAAAAACATCTTTATTCATGCAGAAGAACGAAACATGGCGTTGGAGAGCGCAGAGAAGTTGCAGGAAGGCATGCAGAAGTTCAAGTTGCAAGTGAAGCACGACCAGAGCAGTGAAGACAAGCGCTATGAGCAGGTGCTGAAGGAGAAGGAGGTGTTGGAGGGGTGCATCGAGGAGATGAAGTTGGAGGCTTCGAAGCTGCAGACCCGCCTCAAGAACCTCAACAAGGACCTCCTCTTTGAGAAGAACTCCCTCAAGAGGTTTGTTCGCTGTGGAATGCATGTCTTGCCACTCACTCAGTGCAGATCAAAGTCATGGTGATTTACTTAATAGACATTTGAATATTAAAAAGTTTAATTTTGACTTTAATTGTGTTTTTTTAATATTAATTATTAATTTTTATTCTTAATGTTTAATGAAAAAAACTACTGGCAGATATGAGAGCCAACAGAGGGAGCTGGTGGGACAGGTGAAGAAGGGAGAGGAGAGCATCAGGGCATTGGAGGCAGATTTGGCCAAGATGGAAGGGCTCAGGAAGGAGAACAAGCGGGTGAACAGTTTGTGTGGCGAGTTGAAGAAGAAGGTGGCAGTGTTGGATGGCGAAGTGAATGTTGCCAAGGCGAAGAGTGAAAGTCTCGAGGCTCTGGTGGTGCGTCTGAACAGGAACCTGAAGAGGATTGACGTGATAAAGTCCAATCGCACCTCGCTCGGCAAGGATGACATCGAGAAGAAGGAGCCCTCGAGGAGCAACAAGGCAAGCACTGCTCCCACAAGCAAGCTTCCAACATCGAGTCGCAGTGAGGGGTGCTTGAGAGGAGGGGATGAGGTGGGCAGGCTGTACTGTGCCTTCGAGGAGGACAGGCAGAAGTACCTGCAGCTGATCCAGGAGTTGGAGGGCAGGCTGATGGAGGCGTTGGTGGAGAAGGCGTCAGTGGAAGCGCAGTCGAAGGAGAGGTTCAGTCAGTGGCAGGCTCTGCAGAAGGAGGTGCAGGAGAAGTCGATTGGTGTGCTGGTGGTCGAGAAGGAGTTGAGAGAGAAGGCAGTGAGGGTGGAGATGCTGGAGAGACAGGTGGAGGAAGGAGAGGGGAGGCTGAGGAGTGTCAGTGAGGAGTTTGAGAGGTTCAAGAGGGATTCACGTGAGAAGGTGGAGGTGTTGAAGGAGGGGAGGGGGAGGGTGGAGGAGTTGGAGGATCGAGTGAGGGAGAGTGAAAGAAGGATTAGTGAAAAGGAGGGGAGGATGGAGGACTTGGAGAGAGAGAAGATGAGGGTGTTGGAGCAGCTGGATGAGACGACGAAGGCACTGGCGCAGTCGGAGGAGAAGTGTCGAGGCCTGCAGAGGAACATCGACGAGATCGCCAGGACTTCGAATGCACTCAAGTTCGAAATAAAGCAGTGCAACGAGCACTCGCAGATCATCATGGCCAGTCTCGAGAAGGAGGTCAAGGTGAGGCAGGAGCAGTGCCAGCAACTGGAGAGGGAAAAGAGTGAGATGGAGGGCAAGATGGCTGAAATGAGGCTTCAGCTGGAGGAGAGGAGTGAGGAGGTTGGTCGCTTGAGGAGGCAGATGAGGTGCATTGAGGTGGATGCCAAGGCGAAGGTTGACCATTTGAGTGACAAGAATGAGGAGGTGGAGGTGTTGAGGAGGCGAGAGAGGGAGAAGGAGATGCTGATTGAGGAGTTGAGAAAGGGAGTGAAGGCGTGTGAGAGACAGCACGCTGAGTGGAAGAGGAAGATGGTGGTGGTGTTGGAGGAGAGGGATGCAGAGGTGAGGGAGGTGAAGAGGAGTCATGCTGTGGTGTTGGAGGAGTTGCAGAAGCTGAAGGGTGCACTGAAAGAAAAGGAGCAAGTGGTGGCTGAACAGTCGAGGAAGAATCGAGAAACTGTTGAGGAGAAGAAGAAGGTGGTTGAAGAGATGGCAGCTGAAATGAGGAATCTTTTGAAGGACTTGAAACAAGAGAAGAAGCACAACGCAAACCTCCTGAAGGAGCTGCACTCGCTCAAGTCAGAGAATGCCGAGTTGGTAGACAAGTTGAAGGAGGGTGGTGGAGAGGTGAGCAGTCTGAGGGGTGAGCATGCCAGACTGCAGAGGGACCTTGTGGTGAAGATGAACGAGAACAAGAACCTCACGAACGAACTCGAAAGGTTGAACACTCAAATGAAAATACTGAACCTGAATCTGAATGGAGAAGTGAAGAAGAACATGGACGCAAGACAGGAGTTAAGTAGCGTGAAGAAGGACCTGCTGAGCCACAAGACCAGGATTGAAGAACTCAAGTATGAGCAGGAACAAAATGAAGTCAAGATAAACCGCCTGGACGAGATGCTAACGGAGAAGACGATTGAGTTGGAGAAGAGCAATTTGTTGCTGACGAAAATGTCGTTCGACTCTCGAGAAGTTTCAAGTGGATCTGACCAGAAGAAGAGGCAGTTGGAGGGGGAAGTTGTGCGGATGAAGAAGGAAATGAAGGAGAGAGAGGACAAGTTGAAGACATGTGTTGGAGAGGTGACTCAACTACGGGATGAAGTGCTCCAGTTGAAGAAGCAAGTGGCAGAACTCGAGGAGGAGAATGCCGAACTGAAGAGAAAAGCCGAGCGGTGCGTGCAGGAGAAAGGAAGTCTCGAAGACGCATTGAACTCCTTCAAGCTGGAAAGCACGCACTTCAAAGCTGCCCTGGATGCCAAAAAGCGGAGGGAAGAAGAGATGAAGGATGAGATGGGAGCCTTGCAAGAGCAGTTCAAGTCACAGACAAGAGATCTAAAGGTGGTCAGAGGTGAGTGCAAGGAGATGCAACAGAAGGTGACGACGTTGAGTGGCTTGTTGAAGGCGAAGGAAAGCGAGGTGGTTGAGTTGCAAGCAGGAAGGAAGAGGAGTGAGGAGAGGTGCAAGACGATGGAGCAGGAGTATAAGCGGGAGAATGAAAAGCTCCAGACCGAGTTGATAGATTTGAAAATCGAGAAGAATCACTTGAATTTGAAGGATGACCATTTCAACTACAAACATGCAAACGGACATGTTTTTCAGGAGTTGAACGGACTAGAAAACTATCTTGAAAGCAAGAGGAACATCACCAACAACAACGAAAACGACTTCTCCCTCCTTTCGTGCAACTCCGCCATCATCGACGACATCTTCAGTCTGCCACCCAGCAACAACACAGTCCCTATTAGCAACATCAACTCAGTCCCTATAAGCAGCGCCAACCATTCACATTCCAAAGAAAATAACAAACACCCCAGCAGCTAGCTCCAGGCGTGAAAGTAGCCAATTAGTTTTATATTGTTGCCGTAAAGTCAAACCGTGTTTTTATAAATGTCTCAGGATTATTCGTTGACCATGTATTAACTCTGACTTGTATTTGCACTCATTTTGTTTTACATTTTACGAACTTTGTCTTCGTTTTGTATTCGATTATAAAGAGAACCGCAATATATTTGAAGCAACCGTATTAAGACACGTCCTAACTTATTGAAAGCACTAGATGATAAACCATTAAAGAACTAGATGAAAAATCGAGATAAGAAAAGTGGTGCACTCGGTAAGGCTCCATTGGCCTGTGGCGATTTAACTCCGCTATAATTAAATGGAAAAGTAACTGGAATATTTAAAATCAAGCGTAAATAGGAGATTTTCGTAAGCTAAAAGTACACAACAAACCGTTTGATTTTGATGCCCTTCAAATCACTCAGAAGTTAAAATCTGAGCAATGTAGGGAAAGATGACACTCTTGGGGAAGTGAAATGATCGCAAACGAGCTTTATGAAACTTGAATAGATCAAATCAACCCAAATTACGATCACACATCAACTTCCATTACAAGCGTCACCATGGAGAACTTTAAGAAGCATTGTCCACACTGCTGGACGTCCTCTCAACATAGTGGTTGCTCAGGGTGGTGTTCGTATCTGAAGGGAAGGAACTGGTACTGTACAGGTTGCTTGGCAACACTATGGGCAAGTCTTCGTTGGTGATGGCAATGCTGGCAGTGACGTTTGTGGGGGTGTCATTCGCGGCAGTTGCAGTAGTGGTGATTGCAGTTGAAGTAGAAGCAGCTGTGGTAGTTGCAGCGGCAGTGGTATCTCGTAGGATCGGTGTGGACTGGGCGTCGTGAAAGACGTCGTTGGAGGGGAGAGAAATGGTGGGCGAGTTGATGAGGAGGTCGTTGATGTGGCTGGAGGACGCGAGTGGGTTGACGAAGGGTGTGGGCGGTTCGGTGGGCGTCGAGTGTGGCTCGTTGGGGCTCGCCTCACGACACGTGTTGTACGATCCACACTTGATGCACTTGAGACCCAGCACGTGGAAGGGCGTCTCACACACCTGTGCGTGATTTGTGTCCCCAGCTTATGCATGTGGTGTCCTATAACTGAAACCTCCATTCATGTTGTGTAAACAGATTTGTTCTCTCAGGCGCAAAAACACAAACACACACAAAACACCCACACAAACACACACAAAACACCCACACAAACACACACGAAACACCCACACAAACACACACACAAAACACCCACACAAACACACACACAAACACACACAAAACACCCACACAAACACACATACAAACACACACAAAACACCCACACAAACACACACACAAACACACACAAAACACCCACACAAACACACACACACACCTGATGACAGTCTCTACACAGAATCCAGAACTTGGTGTTCTGGTACTCGTCAGGCATGGGCACACTCTCGATCTCGCGGTCGATCTCCTTCCACAACGGGGTCATGTCGCAGATCGACTGGCAACACAACGGACACGAGTAGTTCCTGAAAACGATCTTGAGTTTTAGCGCCTTCATGCCTTTCAAATAACACTCTTAATGTATTTAATGTAGTCTTTTTTTAATGGTGTTGGACCATTTTTTAATGTTGTTGGACCGTTTTTTAATAGTGTTGGACCGTTTTTTAATTGTGTTGGACCGTTTTTTCAAGGATTAATAAGAAAAATGGTTATGGAGCCTACCCAGTCTTCAGCAGTCCGGTCCTGCAACTCCTGTGGGTGTTTGAGTGGTGTGTGTGAAACCCATTTGTTATCACCACTCCACTACATACTGCCTCCCTCTATAAACCACGCCTATAACCACGACGACCCTTACTACATCGGCATAGCCACAGCCACCCCAGTGCAAAGAAAACCTGTAAAAACAACCATGTACCCACGGAACAACCCTCATGCCAGCAGCACTACCATCACCATCGCCCCCATCATCACCACCATCGTCATCACCAGTGGCAGATGTGACCGCACGGAAAGACAGCCAATTGCTGCCTCGACGAGTGCAGATCTTCCAGGCAGACTGGACAGTCACCCCTGCTAGCCTTCTCTATGCACTGTCACGTTGGTGGTGGCAGTGGTGATGATGATGGGACTGGGAGTGGTGGTGGTGATAACGGTGGTGGTGGTGGTGGTGATGCGAGTGGGTGTGGTGATAACGGTGGTGGTGGTGGTGATGCGAGTGGGTGTGGTGATAACGATGGTGGTGGTGATGTGGTTTAAATGGTGGTTAATAAAGCTTAGTTCAGGCACTGTCAGAGTGCTAGTGGTGATAATGATGATGTTGCTAAGTGATGTGGTGGTGATGATGCTAGATGTGGTTGACGGATGTGGTGGTGGTGGTGATGATGATGCTGGATGTGGTGGTGATGATGATTCTGAATGTGGTGTTAATGGTGGTTTGTGAAGTTAGGCGCATTTATGCAGTAATTTCACAGGTTATAAGACACTTCAAGGGGAACATCTTATCATTATCAATAGCGATGTCATCATCATCATCATCATCATCATCATCATCATTATCATCATAACACTGTGTGACACTGACTGTGTGCGAGTCCTTGAGGCTCTTGTCGAGGCAGTAGTCGCACTTGTCGCAATGGAAGAAGTTCTCGCGACCACCCACCCTGGTGTCGTGGTAGAAAAGGTGTGAAGTGTGAAGATGGCACAATAAAATGGACGATGTATAGCATGCCTTGAGTGGTATGAAATAATTGAAAATGAATATGTATATAACAACGAAAATAACTGGGAAAATGATGATGAGGATGATGATGATTTGGATATAATTGAAATAGATTACTGACTAAGACACCTGCAGATGCCACACTTGTTGCAGTGGAACTGCTTCTTGTCGTTGTCATCAAACATTCGGCAGATTGCACAAAAGTAGTTGCCAAACGTTACTTTGCACTTCTCACACTCATTTGTGACCTGTGTGTGTTTGTGTGTGTGTGTCTGTGTCTGTGTGTGTGTCTATTGTGTATCTTTGTGTGGATTGATGAGAATGAATTTGATTGAAGCTAGAAGGCATTAAATACATAATATTTTTTATATTCTAAAATTAATTTGAATATGTATTGAAACATTCAAAAATAAATTATCATAAAATTTAAAAAAAACAACTAAATATATCTGTATATAATAAACAAGATATTAAAAAAAACTATATATAACAATTCAAATTAAAAACAAAATAAGTAATTCTTCTCACAATTTGTGTGTGCCTGCACATTAGACAGATGATCTCTTTCACCTGGAAGCGATCAATGGCGTGCTGCTCGGCCTCATCATGGCACACCCTGCACACATACTCCTTCTTGCAGCAAGGGGACTGACGGTGCATCAGTCAGTTGTATTTTTGATGAGAAAAAGAATATTTAAAAAATAAAAAGTTGATATATTAATAGTAAGAATTAAATAGTATACAATTTTGAATATTAAGTTTATGGACGTCTACTGTGAAGTAACTATGATTAAAAATAATATAATTATTTTTAAAAAAACTAGTCTTAAAATTTTTTACTTTTTTATTTGAAGCCTATAAATATACTATACAATTCCTTACAAGGTAAGCGCATCGGCACTTATAATGGCGACAACCATGTTGTATCTCTACTTTAAGATCTTCTTTTTCTGTTATTTCCATTTCAATTTCACTTTCTAATTCATTCTCATCGGGAAATTCTACTTCTTCAGACATTTTTAATTAAAAGAAAAAATTAGTAAACAAAAGTTATTAAAACGAAGCGAAAACTTTAATCTTACTAACCGGCAAACCTAACAATAACATTATGAGTTGAAAAAACTTTTTTATAATTTGTTTGCTGAATGTTTTGTTAAAATCCAAAAAACTGATCCAAAAAGAGGGCTATAGATATAAATGATCGGTTCAAGCATAATACATAAAATGTTGATAACATTCATTACCCTAACCCTAACTACTAAAGGGCCTAACCCTAACATAACTAAAATTCATATTTCGATTTAAAATTCTAATGGTTAGTATGCGATCTTTAGCGAAACTAAGATTTTTCATTTTTCTTGGAATCAACTTGATATCAAACTTTGAACGATACTCACAAATGAGATTCTTTGAATGCATGTCGTCTCCGGCAGGGGCGGCGATTTGCTGCAAATCTTGGGGAAGTTCTAACCAGCATGGACGATCCTGTGGGGGGAGGGGGGTCTTGGGGTCCGAATCCCCCTTCCCCCCACTTTAAAAAACATTTTTTCACTTCTGTTTTTAAACGAATATTTAAGTAAGCATTGAAAAGTTTCATTTTAGACAGCTATAACTATAACTACACATACTCACTATGTATATGTAAAAATTCTGTTTTTGCCATGTTTGACGATTATGTTCGCATCAAAAAAAGAGTTTAAAAACGATTTTATTGAAAAAAGTGGGGTCCGGATCACCGCCCATGGTCTCCGGTTCTCACCTAAGACTTTTGTTGTTTTTTAGTAGTAGTAGTAGTAGTAGTAGTAGTAGTAGTAGTAGTAGTAGTAGTAGTAGTAGTAGTAGTAGTAGTTTTTATAGTGCTTTTGTCTCGACACTTCATATCTTTTTCTTCTTCATCTCCCCCTTTCTCTCCTCTCTCTCTGTCTCCAGATCGCTTCCACACTTCTCAGCACCACTTCTTCCATTCTCCGATCCTCTTCCTGGTATCCAAGGACCCCTCCCATCGGGTCCTCTTCAATCAATCAATCACTAATAATTTGTATAGCGCCCTTTACTAAGTGAACAAAAGCGCTCAGCCATCACGTCCCAAACAAGTACGTCTTCAGGCCTCGACGGAGAGTTATGAGTGACTTAGTTGAAGTTAAAGAAGAAGGTAAAGAATTCAATAAAAGAGGACCACAATAAGAAAAAGAACGTTTAGCAAAAGAGTGTTTAACTGGAAAACGAAAAGAACGATTAAAGGTGGATGATCTTAGACTAGATTTAGGGGGTTGTTTGGTTAGATTTTTAAGATAAATTGGAGCATTACAGTTATGAATTTTAAACATATTTAGGCATATTTTAAAAATCACTCTAGATCTCAAAGGTAACCAATGTAACAAACGAAGATAAGGAGAAATGTGAAAAAATTTAGGAGCACGAGCAACAAGATGAGCAGCACAATTGAAGTTTTTATTTAGAGGAGCTAAAGTAGTATCAGGAAGACCATTGTAAAAAGAGTTGCAATAATCAATCCTGGAGAGAACTAGAGAAGATACAAAAAGTTGCAAGGTAGGATCATCGAGAAAAGGAAGAAGCTGTTTAATACGACGAATGTGGAAGTAACAAGATTTAGAGACAGATAGAATTTGAAGAGCTAAAGACAAGTTAGAATCAAAAATAAAACCAAGGCTACGAATGGAAGATGAAGAGTTTAGAGAGAGTGAAGAGGGGGGAGGCAAAACTAAAGAAGGAAGAGATAGTAAAGACTTTGAATCTTTTATTGAAATATATTAGTTCAAATTTGTCAGGATTAAGTTTGAGAAACATAGAAGAAGCCCAAGAGATTATAGATTGAAGACAGAGAGTTATTTTATTAACAGTAAGGTCAAGAGAAGAGTCAGTGAAAGATGTATAAATATAGGAGTCGTCAGCATAAGTTTGACTGTTTAGAGAAGATGACGAAATAATATTAGGTAGTTCCGAGGTATAAAGAATAAAAAGTAAGGGACCAAGGATTGAGCCCTGTAGAACACCATAAGATAAAGAAACAGAAGAAAAACGAGAAGATTCTATTGATACATAGGAAGTTCGCTCAGAAAGGTAGGATTTAAGCCAGATAAGAGAGGAACCAGAATTATTCCCCACGCTTCCTTGTCCAAACCGTCAGCCATTCTTCTCTCCACTCTTCATACAACCCACACTCCAGCAAAACGTGCCTCTCATTCTCTTCCTCCACACAAACACACTTCCTATCCTCCTTCTCATACTTCCAGCGCACAATTTCATTATTCCTTACCGTCAAGCTATCCCCCCTACACATCATCCTAACTTTCGCTCCATCTGAACCATCTACATATTTTTCCAACTTCCTGCTTTCTGACTTCTCCTCACGGTATCTTTTCAGCCTTTCACTTTCCTCTATCTTATTCCCCCATTCCTCCCTTCCCCTTTGTTGGATCCTCTTCACTTTTCAAATAGTTTAATCCTGAGATTAAATATATATATATATATATATATATATATATATATATATATATATATATATATATATATATATATATATATATATATATATATATATATATATATATATATATATATATATATATATATATATATATATATATATATATATATATATATATATATATATATATATATATATATATATATATATATATATATATATATATATATATATATATATATATATATATATATATATATATATAACGTTTAGTGATTCATTAATTACTCTTTTGATGTTGTCAATAGAATTTATATATATATATATATATATAAATTCTATTGACAACATCAAAAGAGTAATTAATGAATCACTAAACGTTATTGCAACTCATTATATACCATAAAACACCATGTATAGAGCGCACCTGTTTTTTCAATAGAAAATTTATTTTTTGTATAAACGAAAAAGAGTTTCGATAGAAAAATTGTTAAGCCAAAAAGTGCGTCTTAGACATGTTTTTTACGGTAAATTTCGATAAATTTTTTGCACTAAAAGACTTTTCAGAGAAGTTTTTAAAAAAAGAAAAAAACTTTATGTGTTGTAAATTTCATAAAAACGAATGCATGGAAAGCCGATTGTTTTCTAAACTTCATAATGACTCGTATGCATCCAATAATGATTTGTTATTTCTTATTGATGTGAGCTGGTTGTCGAGAGGTAATGTTTGGAAACGTGTTTTTGATCTTCGTGATGAAACCAAAATGGATTAAATGTTATTGCAAAATTTTGCTCGATTCAAGAATACGATAAATTCAGCTGCTGTACGTATTATGTTATCTTCATTGAAAAATTGTAAAGTTTATGCTTTGATTTGAATGATTTTTTAATAAAAATCAACCGCGAAATACCTATAATCTCTAGACATGCCAGAGAAGACTCAACGACTTTTATAGGAGCTTTGCCGAATACGAAGAAGGATTTGGAAATATTTACCTTTTTTGGCTAGATGAGTTATAAAAAATACTTTACAAATCACATAAACTTTTTGGCTTGCGTTTATAACGTGTACGCCATTTTGAATGTTTAGTTTATTTTTCTAATTTTAGCGTATATACGTGTTCTTTTTACATTTTATTTCAATAGAAAGTTTTATAATTTTAGTTTACGCATTTTTTTATAATTTTCAACTTTCTCCGTTTTATATTCTAATAATCATATCGCTATCGTGATTAGCACATAGTTTTGACCTAACTCAATATAATAAAAGTCAACTTTTATAACGTTCTAAAGTTCTAATAACTATTTAATTATTACCTAAATATATTTTTATGCTTAAATATTCCTCTAATCAGCTTTACAGTTTGCAATTCTCTCCTTCATCAACTCACATCGTTAGATCCACTAGGAAAATTCTCTTTAAGAATAACATTTGAATCCTGATCATCCTCGACCTATTTCAACAATAATCTCTAGTCGTCAACAAGCTGAACCCTTCAGCTGTAACCTTAACAGATCCAATTCCAGCAACCTCATCAATATTCCCTTAACTACATTTAAAAACCCACCTAGGACCAAAAATGTGTATCATCCTCCTTCCATCTACATCCTCAACATCACCAGCATCGTCAAACCTCATGCCATTGAACACCTTCGCTGTGATGTTTTTCATCTTCATCCAGACATCATCATCATCACCGAGACATGGCTCAAGCCCCACCACAGCGATGCCCTTGTGGCAATCAAGGGCTATGTGTGCTTTAGGCACGACCGCATCGCCAGGCGAGGGGGAGGGGTCATGATCTACATCAAACAAGACATCCCCACTCATATTATAACCCCATCACCTCCGAATAATGACAATGCACTTGAGGTACTATGCCTCAAGTGCATATTCAACAACATCCCCCACCACATATGCGGCATCTATCACCCTCCAAAACATACTTACCTAGAGTCCACCTTGATGGACTACATTGATGAGTTGTCCAATTCCATGTTGGACAATGACTCTAGGTTCATCATTGGTGGTGACTTCAACCAACTGTCACACCAAAAAATTCTACACACTGGCCTCCAAACTATCTTCTACGGCCCCACTCACCTAGGACACAACCTTGACCGTGTGTATGGATCCAACATTAACAACAACCTCTACATCTCACAAACATACATCTCCCACACCACCACCAAACACCTTGGTGTGTCCATTCATCCCTTAATAAACAAAAATACATCTAATAAACCCATCACCCGTCAAACCCATACATTTCGTCGACGTCATCCATCCCAACACAAAACTTGCCTCGACTCCTTATCAGCCACAGACTTAACAATCAACTTAGACAACTTACCTGACTCCATCGATTTCTTTTATAATACCCTTACTACTATTCTTGATAATAACTACCCTACTAAGTCATCTGACCCACCATTCATCAGCCCTTTCATCAAATCTCTTCTTCGCATGAAAAATCACCACATGCGCAAGGGTCATCATCAACTAGCCGCATCCATCACCATTCGTATCAAAAACATAATCATCAACACCAATCACTCCACATTGAAGAATTGTAGGCGTGGTAGCAAAGCCATGTGGAAAACAGTAAACCTACTCAGAGGCAAGGGAGCTCCCTCTCTATCGTCAAATCGATCTTCTACCTTGAATTCGGATTCCCTCAACAATTACTTCGCTTCCACGTCTACAATCCCATCCTATGTCCATCCTCCATTTAAATCAACAGCACTGTATACTCAAGACCATGTTAACCCTATCACCATATTTAATCTTCTCACCATAAAATGCCCAACTGGTACCGGCTCCGATGGCTTGCCACAATGGTATCTCCAACTAATAGCACCCATAATCAGTACTCCACTTTCCATCATCTTCAACAATTGCATTAACACTTCTTATTTTCCTCTTCAGTGGAAATCCAGCATTATTCATCCCATCCTTAAAACTAAACATCCAATATCGCCTCAAGACTTTCGCCCCATTTCAGTCACTCCAATATTATCACGCCTCCTCGAAAAAATCATAGTTTCTCAATATATATACCCTTGCTTCAATCACCCTTCAGTAATACCTATTCTTAAAGATCAATTCGCCTTTCGCCCATCAGGTTCTCCCACTTCTGCCATAATTGCTATCACGTCTACCATCACTTCACTTCTCAAAACTAATAGTCATGTTCACCTTATTGCTCTTGACTTTACTAAAGCCTTTGACACTCTTGATCACCATACCCTCGCCTCCAATCTTGCACTTCTTCCTCTTGATGACAACATATATAACCTTCTCATTTCATTCCTTTCCAACCGATCACATTCCACCATTTATTTAAATCAACTTTCTAGTATCCTTCCCATCAACTCTAGCGTGGTCCAAGGCTCAGTTCTTGGTCCATCTACCTTTATAATCAACGCCTCTTCACTTCAACCCTATCACCCTTCTAATTATATTTTAAAATTCGCTGACGACACCTATCTCATTATTCCATCATCTAACACCCACACCATCCAATCAGAGCTTGAATCCCTCTCTAAGTGGGCCAAGCTCAGTAATCTCTCACTCAACCTCAAAAAATCATTTGAACTCATAGTCCATAATAGTTATAAACGCATCACACCACCAGCTTTACACCCTTCCATTCAACGCACTAACAAACTCACTATCTTAGGTATCACATTCACTGACACCCTTAACATTTCACCACACATAGATCACATTATCAATAAATGCTTTCAAACTTTTCATGCCATCAAAACAATCCGTTCCCATGGACTCTTTGGTGCCAAACTCTTTGACATCACTGAGTCCCTCATCATCTCTCACCTTAAGTATGCAGCTCCTTCTTGGTCTGGTTTTGCTAATCAGCCACACATTAAGCAACTCCAGTCCCTAATTAATAAACTCATAAGACTTAACTACCTTCCCTCTTTCTACCCATCTATCACTTCTATGTTTACCACTTTAGACACCAAATTATTCTTTAAAATATCTAATAACTCTGACCACGTTCTTCACAATTTCTTACCCCCCCTTAAAAAATCTACTCATAACTTAAGACCCCGTAAACACAATTTTAATATCCCTATATATACTACGCTTGAAAGTAAAACATTCCTCCCTCGTCTTCTTAAATATCACATTCTATAGTTTACATTTATATTTATATTATCATCTCTGATTCTTATTACTTATTTATCTACTTAATTATTACCTATTCACCATATCCTTTGTCTTGTAGTATTTTTTTAAAAAAACCATTATCATTAGCATCAGTATCCTATAATTATCAACTATTATCTTATGCAACATGTAACATGGCCTGCGTCTGTCAAACCGTGATTAATAAAGACAATAAAAAATAAAAAAACAAAAAAAAACAAATGTTTTTAAAACTAAACTACTATATATTTAAATGTAAAAATATTTTAATTTTAAAAATAAAATTAAACTAAACTACTATATATTTAATTTTAAAAATATTTTAATTTTAAAATTAAAAGTATAAAATACGCATAGTGGGTAAGTGGATTACATCTTAAAAACAAAAAGCTTGATAAACTTTGACAGGTCTTTCTGATCTCCATGCTGGCAGCAAACTTTTCGTCGTGTTAGAAGGCTTGGACGGGACTGTGAAATGGGCCAAGTATGACAAGTTCCAGATAGAAGATTGTGAAAATAAATACAAAATCAAAGTCGAAGGATTTAGTGGAAATGCAGGTGCTCAATTCAGTTACTAAAGTTGATTAATTCATGTGCTAAACTATCAGTTTGTAATGACATTGAAAATAAATGAAAATTCAGGAGACATGATGGTACATCACAATGAAATGTTTTTCTTTACCAAGGACCAGGACAATGATAATAATAAAGATGGGAGTTGTGCTCAACTATTCTTTGGAGGCTGGTGGTACAACAGCTGCCACATGTGCAATCCAAAT
>OX030957.1:1600000-1705000 GCA_943735955.1 Piscicola geometra | reverse complement strand
ATAATGTTAGTAATATAAATGTATATTTTATTATATATATATCATGTTGATTATTATAAATTTTTTTAGGAAAAAAATCTTTTTTTCTGATGTTTTCATTTTTTAGACAAATTGTCGATGCAGAAGAAAAGGCAAAAGTACAGCGGAAGGTAGTTGTTGGATATGGATGGATGGATCAATGGTTGAATGAATGAATGGATGGATGGATCGGTGGATGAATGGATAGAAGAATGGATGGATGAATAGATTGATGAATGGATGGATGTTATTGAAGGTGAATCTATTAACAATTATCCAGATATTGGAATGTTTTGTCCGTTCCATTGTCAAGTCAATAACGCTTTTGACCGATGAATACCCCTGTAATTACTATAATTACTTCAATTACTATAAACTTTTTACTTCTACTATTACTACTAGTTTTACTAATACTACTACTACTACTATTATTACTACTACTATTACTACTACTATTACTACTGTTACTACTACTACTACTACTACTACTACTACTACTTTTTTTTTCTTTTTTTTTTCTTTTTTTATAGTCTTTATTAATCATGGTTTGACAGACGCAGGCCATGTTACATGTTGAATAAGATACTAGATAATAGTAGATAATTATAGGATACAGAAGCTAATGATAATGGTTAGAGAAAAAAAATACTACAAGACAAAGGATATGGTGAATAGGTAATAATTAAGTAGATAAATAAGTAATAAGAATCAGAGATGCCAATATAAATATAAATGTAAATTATACTACTACTACTACTACTCCTACTACTACTACTACTACTACTACTACTACTACTACTACTACTACTACTACTACTACTACTACTACTACTACTACTACTACTACTACTACTACTACTACTACTACTACTAATAATAATAATAATAATAATAATAATAATAATAATAATAATAATAATAGTAATAATAATAATAATACTATTACTACTATTACAATAACAGTCGTTTACTCCTTTGCTGGTGATGTTATTTTAGACTTTAGACTCACGGAACACCCCAAGTTTACCGATGGTGTCGAAATTGATTTTGTGGTAAGAAAATAACATAAAAAATATTATTAACTAAAACTACCATAAAACACCATGTATAAGACGCAATTTTTGCATTTAGAATTTACTGCGCTTTATAACTTCAAATATATTTTTTTAAATAAATAAAAACCCTTCATAGCTATTCAAATTTATCTTCTTGATATATATATATATATGAAATAACACAATAACAACTTCAAATAGTTGAAAACACAATTTATAAAAAATGTACCAATATATTGGTCTTTTACCGTAAGTATGCAGAACTTGAGCACGGCAATCGTGCTGCAGGTTGTGACTTTAATGTTGGCGATTTTGAAACTTTCATGGGTGAAACAAGATCCGCGCATCGTCGAATGTCACTACCCAGAAAAATAAAAAAAGTTGCTGATTTATTTGAACTCATTATTTGAATACGAAATCAAGATTTCCATTATAAGAAAATTTGTGACTTAAGATTTTGATTTTCGTTTAAATATTATAGTTTAATTCACTTTTTTAATTCTCATTGTTTTTGGCACCAAATACGGGGTGTGCCTCATACATGGTGTTTTAAAGTATGTAAAAAACCAAGTTTATTTCAATAAAATCCATTTAAATGTTTTACATTCCATTCTATTTTGTTAGAGTTAAATAAAAGTGAACTTACACTACAGGGAAAATTCGTACACGACCCAGAAGGTTTATACACCAAAAAGAAGGTTTTACATACATTGGATAGTATTTCAATAGCGTTGAAATCTTTCCAATTTGAGGAGGACTTCAAACTGGAAGGGGAAGTCTACTATAAGGTGGCTTAGTGTGGGGGGAGGCTGGGGTGTTTTTTATCTCCCTTTTAAAATGTTTAAATAACCCGCCAGCAGCTAAGGAATGCACTAAGTGATGCGCATGTACATACATTTTGGGCCACAGAAGTAGTTATTAATGTTGAAGTGGCTGAAAAATTTAGATGATTTTATTGTCTATTATCAGATAATGATACTGTACGACACGGACAGAGCCGAGCACACCACTGCGCTGAGAGCTGAAGGTTGTGCAAATTATATGTGTATTCTTCGTGCAAAAAATTTTGATTACTCCACCACTTGAGCCTGTTTTTCCAACAAACACAACTATTCCATCTGAAACATACCACCACCCCATTCCTTACATTCCAACCCATTCTAACCATCACGACCTATCTTATCCCAAATCCACAGTGAGTGATGAAGAAGAAGCCGCTAGAGCCTTGCAAACTTTTGTTCGTTTCACACTTTCCGACGAGCTTTTCAACAGCGCCATTGATGTCTTGCTGATAAAAAAGAAAATGGCTCACATTAAACTGGATAAGGATAAGGTGAGGTGGCGAAGATTAGGGGTAAGAAAACTTCCACGTTTGAAGGGCGTTTTTTACACCAATTTTTTTGTTATATTTTGTGTTTTGTACATGGATGTTGCTCCATCACGTTATTTCACGGTAATTGAAAACTTTACATTCGCAACAGCTGGCCTTGTTGATGACATTGTACAACCAGTACGTCAGCTCTTCCGATCAATTTGTATGTGCTTAATTATTTATTTACGATTTTCTTTTTTTTTTAAATAATTTTTTTATTGATTAGCACATGCTCACTTTTTTCTTTCCTACCCAAATCGTCCGTTTAACCAACTTAAACCAGAACCAGATTCTTTCCACTTTTTCCCAAACCCCATTCCCACCCTTATCTTTTCTCATCCATTCCACCTATCCCATCTACCCATCCATCCCCACTCTATCCTAACCCATCCAAACTCACCCATTCCACTCATCCCATCTAACTCCATCTAATCAACCCCATCCATTTATCCAATCAGGATCCTACAACTTTACCTGAGGATGCCACACTGCAATTCTGGATGGAGCCGGTTGAAAGAGGAGAGAAGAACTACCAATTCATCGATGGAGGAACCATCAATCAGTTCACGGTTGGAGTCAGGTATGCTGGAAAGACCGCCAAATATGTGAGTTGTAGGGGGATATTTTGATGGGGTGTTTAGTAGGGTGGAATAAATATTTCGGAGCGTTGCGTTGCTACTATTTGTATCACGAACAAAAATGCTTGAATAATTTTAAAACAATTTCAAAAATGTTTTACATTTGAAAGGAGGGATGGGAAAGAATTTCTAATTTTTTTGCACAAATAAAATATTTTGAAATGATTTTGAGTTGTTTCGGAAATTTTATCGTATTCTGAAAATTATACCTTTTTTAGGTGTAATATTATTATGATAAAAATTATTTTTATATATTTCATTATTGAAGTCTAAAAAGTTTCATGTTTATAATATTTACATTTTTGTATCACTTAACTAAAAAAGGATTTTGTAATATATCCATTATTTTATTTATTTATTTTACTTTAACATTTTATTTTATTTTTTAATTACCTTAATATTTTTAAGACGTTGTCAACTAAATTCTTGGCCATGTTCAGAGGAGAAAAGATTTCTCGAGATATTCAGAAGATAATGTGAGGAAGATGATGATGATGATTATGATGTGGAGGGTGATGATGACGATGGTGATGATAAAGATAATCATGATTATGGTTATATTATTACTATTAATATTATTAATATTATTATTGATATTAATATTATTATTATTACAGATCATGTTTATAATATTTATTTCTTTTCAATCACTAGAGTTGATCAAGTAGCCGAGGATGGATTCCCAGACTTATTGACTGCTGAGGCGAGAGAATAAAAATAAGAAAAATAATTATCACCATCATAATCATTAAAAAAAATTTCCACAGTATTTATTAATATCATTATTAAAACTGTCTTCTTATTATTACATTTGTTTCCTTTTATAGAAACTACGCCGTTTCGTGGACGATTATATTCTAGGTGAGAGAGATTATCATCATCATCATCATCATCATCATCATCATCATCATCATCATCATCATCATCATCATCACCACCATCATCCTCATCATCACCACCATCATCCTCATCATCATCACCACAGCATCTGACGTCCACCTTTTTAATCCACTGGTTCTAAGATATTTCACAGAATCAAGATTCGAAGACGGAGTAGGCGACCATACATATAATAAATTTAATTTTAATAAAGAATAATTAGAGTAAAAATATTTTTTTAATATTCTTATTTTTTAAAATGATAATTTATTAAAATTATAACTTACTAAAACTATAATTTAATGGGAAAAACATGTTAACTTTAATTATAATTGCCTATAATTATATTTATATTTATGTTTATATTTTTTCACAGCATTTAACCATGGGTCTGAACGGACAAGTTCTCTTCGAAGGTGTCATGGAATGATAAAGAATGTTCAAATGTGAATAATAATTAGTATATAATAAGTATTTTGATTAATTATATAAAATATGATAATTCAATTATATATAAAAACTAATTATAATAATATAACTATCATACAATTACTATTGACTATTACTAGCAGTATTGATAAGAATTTTTGACAATTCTGTTCAATAAAAAAATTTGCAATGAACAATTTTCGATATCATTATACAAGATTTAAAAGTAGTTTTGATACTTCAACGAAGCACAAATAATGGATTACAATCTATATAATACAGTACTGGCGTTTTCTCCAGCTTCCCTCAATTAGTGCAATCATGCTGAAAGCCTATCGGTTTGTCAGAAAGACCATTCAGGAAATACGCTTTGTCGCTCCGCAAGGACGACAGTGAATTTATGGTTAAACAAATGTTTAATCTCTTGGAAATGTTTCATAAATAAAATACTTTAAAAACACATTTTCATTTCAGAATGCTTGCTATTTCTTTAATGAGATTTGGAAACAAACTGCGTTTTTGTGAAATATACCATTAAACACCATGCATAAAGCGCACCAAATTTTTTAAATCTTATAATTTCTATGGTTTAACGAAAAAGAAAAGTAGAAGTAACGTTTGACTTGTGTTTAATAAAATTAAGAAATGAAATTTCGAATTTTGTAACATTCATCTGAGCTAAACCAATGTCATTAGTAAACTTTCTAGAACCATCGTCCACAGACTTGACTTCAGGAGAGAAGCAGCTGATTATGGTTTTAAAGTTTGTGAAGAAGTAGTAGTAGTAGTAGTAGTAGTAGTAGTAGTAGTAGTAGTAGTAGTAGTAGTAGTAGTAGTAGTAGTAGTAGTAGTAGTAGTAGTAGTAGTAGTAGTAGTAAATATAATTTCAGAAATTTATATTTTAATGTTATTTAATAGAGTGCGAATATATTGGTATTTTACGGTATTCTTTAAGATCAGAAGAGAAATTCCTCACTGGAGTCCAAAGGAGGAACATGGGGGATTGAAGGATCTGGCAAAGAAATGAGATTTGAAATAATGGGACTATTTTTGATAAGTAAATATATATGTGTTGTTTTCCAAGAGTAACTCTAATTGGAGTTGTGATGGTGAAAGCTTGAAAGTGACATTGATTTAGTCAATCTGTATGATTTCCAAAGCTACAAACTTGAGTCAGATGGTGACGGTTTTGATGTAGAACCTAATGATTATTAATTTGAAATTTATATTTTAGTGCCTTCAGTTGGAAAAATGCATTATCGAAAATGTATTAATACGAAGAAGCATTTATGTTTATTCCACTCCTCTAGAATCACCTGCTTTTATAACTAATTCGCAATGAAATTAAACTGACATGTTATTTCTAAAGCAGACATGTTAATTCTAAAGCAGAAAAGTTAATACAACAAAAAAGTTTTTACAAAAAAAAGTTGATTCTAAGACAGACAATACTAAAAAACTAACCTGATTCGACGTAAACCTCGACTCTATTGATCATCATGAAATACTCCTCCATGTAGACATACACATATCTGTGTGCCTCCTTGGATGAGCAGGTGACATTCAGGTTCGAGAGACCTACCTCACGAGCGCATATAAATTTGTTCCCAGATTCTATTCTATGGGTTAGGTTTTTTCTCAAGAAGATTTCAACGTCACACGTCTTACTGGGGGGACAACCGTTAAAGCTTTGAACTTTCGGCGGATTTGTTAACTTTTTGCATTGATTAAATAAGTTGTTTGTAGATTCATAAAATAAAAATGAATTTTAAGAAAAATATACTATTCTTATTGAATCTTTATAGCATTAAAAAATATATCATAGATGTTCTAGAAGCCATCCTTGCAATAGGTATGGGTTTCAAAAAACTATGACGATATAAAACTATTTTGAAGCATTTGAAAAGCATCAAGACGTGACACTCACGTGAAGCATCTCCCGTTGACAAAGACTCGCTCTACAACCATCCAAGCTCCCAGATCGACCCGCCAATAAAGCAAATCCATATCTTCAACGAAAATTGTTTCAGCCCATGTACCGTCGTTGCCGTCAATGGCGTTCTTGGCTAAGGAAAACGGTTCCAATTCATACATCAGGGCTTCTTTATCCCTCAAGTCCAAGCGCTCTGGTTTGTGCATGCGTCAAAAGTGCAATAATACTTACTAGAAAAGCATTCGGAAATTACTAATAAAATCTAAATCATGCAGAATTGATGCAGGCGTACAGCATCTTAGGAGGCAACCTGATTGGGAGATCTGAAAAGCAGCAAGGAGCAAGATAAGGAGCTCAGAGAGCATCCTTGCAAGTCTTTGTTTTTTTATTTTCTCAACTTTCCATGCTTCAAGTATAAACATTGTTTGACGAAATGTATTCAGATAGGTTTTTAAGAAAGATAACAACAAACGAAAAGGTGTAGCGACAATTTAAAATTAAATAATTTTTAATTAAAGATTATTTTTGTTATCAGGTAATAGACTTCTTATGACCACCAAGAGTAATTTTCTATTTCGAGATTCAAGTGGTTATTCAGACTCGCAAAGAAAAGTGTATCTCCAAATGTTCATCATTTGATGATATTTGACAATAATGAATCACACATAATCATAACTATATAATATGTATTATATATTTAATTTCTATGTTATATAGGTATTTTTATAAAGGCACAAGTGTTTATTCTATATACACATGAATAAATTTATGGGTATTATGGCATATTCATGTGTTTGTGTTTGCATAGCCTGAAGCTGAACAATATGAGCATTGCGAAGGCTACTTAAAGGCAGGATTCACTCGAACTGAGGTACTCCAGTCTATTTCAAAACGAGTTTTTTATCATCTTTACGTTTCAAATTGAAAATTAAAACTTTTTTTGAACTAAATTTACTAAATTCTTACAGCTATTTTCGTTCAAAACCTTTAACATTTTTCATGATAATTGATTAGTTTTTAATCGAGAGCAAACCAAGGAAATAAGACTTGAAGAGACAAGCTAGTGATTATTCCATAGTTCCGAAAGACAAAACATCTCAGAGAATTCCCTGCCGAGTGATGTCCTTTGAAGAAGAAGCGGAGGCATGGCAACAGGTAAATGGTGGGGAAACTATAACTTTTAATGTTCAATTGAGTCGAATGTCCCAAAATATAAGCATAAATATTTAGGTAACTACGATGGCTAGGTTGAGTGAAAGATCATTTAATTTGTTGGGTGTGTCATTGAAAGTCCTTGGATTAAAAGGATTCATTTAAAATGCATATTTTGAGGCGTATAAATTCTAGAAGGTTTTCACTAATTCAGTGACATTTGAATTAATTTTTATCTTTGCTTTATGACATACTTCAAAATATTAGGCATACAAATATTTAAAATCTACCTAATCATTCAAATCAAACATTTTTAATTGAATAAAGATTTCCGTAATGGGAAAGTAAATACGGTAATTCGCTAGAAATTACAATTAACTAAGTAATTGTATAAACTAAAGCAGCTGTCTGAATCAAATAAAGAAGTTAATTTAAAAATTATACTCATACCTTTAAAAAGTATTTAAACAATATTTGCCTTCGCTTTTATAAAGATAAAAACTTGCTTCCATAAGTAATTTCTTCGGAGAATGAAACAGCTAAAAAACGTGTTTAATTTTTAGCAAATCGATCCTTTAGTTTTATATTTCTTCCGATTGCCTATTTTGTTTGAATCTAGCTCATTCATAAATATATTCAACCTAAACGCCTAAAGACTCAAATAAGTCATGTAGTTCTGGTAGAAGAAGGAAATACAACATTTTGCGTAATTTTAAATTAAACTGATTTTTTCTAAATGGACAAAAAACTATATAAACTCTCACATCAAAAAATACTGCTTGCAAGTTATTATTTAAATTCGATTTCAAAAGCACTTTAATGTCGATCAACGCAGGACCTGAAGAGCTGGAAAAGCAAAAGAAAGTCTTCTACGAAGTCTTTCTGCGAGGAGCTGTACAACACCGACGATAGCATTGACAACAACTTTTCGATTCCCGACACAAAAAACAACAACAGCAGCAAACCATTAAAGAGAACTTCAGCGAGGTGAACGATTGATTTATCGATTGGGGGCCTAAGGATTCTTCTAATGTCTTCATAATTGCTCAAATTTAAAATAAAAAAGAAAAGAAAGCATTTAATGCGTATTCTTTTTCGATTTATTTCTTTCACTCATTTCAATTCTTGAACTGATCTAATGAAAATCTTGAATTATTATTTTGGAATCTTAACAATCCTGCAAATAACGTTTAAATCAGCTTTTAAACAAGAACAACATAACTTTCAAACAATTGCTTCAAATGATGATTTTTAATTAATTCAGAAACCTTGTAGCTTTCAGTCAGACGATGAGATTAATGTGAAGCTATTTCTAGACATTTTAAAGGCATATCAATGACTCGAAACAGCCTTATCAGACAAACTTCAGTTTCTTATCAAATTTATTTTTTTTATTTTTTAAGCGAAAAAACTTATTTTAACTTTTTATTGATTTTCCGTTTTTTTTCTTTTTTTTTTCTTTTTAAAGTTGTGAAATACTATTAAAACCTTTTACAAAAATCGGAAAAAATCATTTGAAAATTTTCACTTTTCACCATTCCTCATTATAAGAGAATCTTTGAAGAACTTCACGCTACACAAATAGATGCACACACACACATACACATAAACACCCAAACACATGAACACACATACACATAAACACAAACACAAGAATACAAACAAAATCGCACACACACACACACACACACACATACACACAAACACAAGAGTACAAAAAAAATCACACACACATACACACAAACACAAGAATACAAACAAAATGACACACACACACACACACACACACACACACACACACACACACACACACACACACACACACACACACACACACACACACACACACACACACACACACACACACACACACACACACACACACACACACACACACACACACACACAATCACATTCGTATTGGGTGCTATAAGGAGCGGTGCGTCATCGTGCCGTTTCTTTTACTCCAGAAAATGGAAAAACAAGCAGTAAGGACAAAAATGCCGTAAATATAATCTCAAGGAAATGAAAAGAAAAGGGATTTTAATGAAATACTTTCAGCCTAATAAAGTATGATAACGAGGGTGGAAGAATGGTGGAGAGGTCACGGGGGAGGGGGGAAGATGAATTGGCAGCTTGAGTCAAGGGTGCTGGAAGTGGGAGATCGGCGTCTGTGATGCTGTGAGCACACGAGTGAATGGAAAGTGTTAAAATCATAATTATGAAAAATTTTCAGTTTTTTAAATTTCGCATGTTTTTTTATTAGCGGAAACGATATAAATCGCTCAGACGTTGAATGACTTGCTAGCATTGTATGTTCTTGAGTCAAGTCGTTTTATTCTTCATGCATTCCTTTCGTGTGATTAAATGCCGCCCGAACTTGAGACCATTTCAACGGACACTTGAACGATTGAACGACGCCAGAGTATCAGACTGCAAGACTTCAATGGCCTATTGACAGTAGTCTTAAACTAGTTGCTGGTATGTATTTGCCAATAGACTATTGCCACCACTACTACAACTAACAATTAAGTCATTCAAATGATTTTATGCATTTTTGCCTCGTATTTGAAATGCCAGGTTGTTTCACCTTCTGTTTATTTAGTGATTTTTTAAAAGTTATATAATCGTTTTATTAGACTCAGTGTGTTTTATGGTTAAAAATTTTAACTTGCGCACAATTTCATTGAATTATTTCGTAATATATTCGATAGTTGTGCACTACTCAATAGTCTATTCATACATAATTTTTGATTAGTTTGATTCAACGGCCTCACATTCCGATTGATATTGATATTTTATGGGGTGTTTCGCAGCGTTCCATAAGCACGCTTGAAGCGCCTGAAGTGCAGGATGTCCCCTGCTGGTTGGGTGAGACCACCCGACGCTCTCATTGCTTCGGATGATTAACCTATCATTGCTTCATTAGTCATTTAGGTGATGTTTGTGATGATGATGATGATGATGGTGATGGTCTTGGTGGTGGTGGTAGTGGTGGTGACGATGATGATGATGATCATGATATTGATAATGATAGTTGTAATTTGAAAGTCTCGCCATCAAAGGATGCTTGTGATCTGGGAAAATTATGCCCTTGTAAACACCATTGAGCTGGCAACAACATGCGCTCATTACTATAGTGGAGTGAACAAAACTTCACATTTTCAACTCACACACACACACACACATACACACACATACACACACACACACACACACACAAACACACACACACACACACACACACACACACACACACACACACACACACACACACACACACACACACACACACACACACACACACACACACACACACACACACACACACACACACAGTATAGGCAAATATTTATTAATTTATCGCTGAAGTTTGTCTGAAGGTCGTGTTGAAATGCAGTGAGCGCCTATAGAATGCATTGAGGGTAGGAATGATTAGAGACGATCCTGAAGTCACCCTGGTTAGTTAGTGGTGATGATGATGATAGTGATGATAACGATGATGTCACCCTTGAGTGAGTGATGACGCCGATGAAGATGACGACTGTTTCATTCTCTCGTGTCTTGTTCATTCTGCTTCTGATCGAGAAGTGCACGCAGGCATGACGCGTTCTTTTTATGGATCGGTTGTTAATTACGCATTTCAAAACTTCTCCGGAAACGATGAATGCATTGGTATTTGTTCTTCTATAAAATGTATTTTTATTCAAAAATTCACAAATGGAATATTTTTAATTCTACATTTTTAAAACGCAGTTATAAGCGTTAGCTACAAGCACATTCAATACTCTAAAATGTAAAATCTATTGTTGAAAACCCATTGTATCAAACTAGAAAATGTTGCTACAAAAGCTTAGAATATCAATGCCTAACATGACTTCAAGAATATAGTAATTTCTAACAATCATAAATATAACAGGCTATATAATATAATGTCATTACACCTATTCAGAAGTTGGAGCATATACCCACTGAATGATGGAGAGGAATTGGACGATGTCGTAGTTGAAGGAAGAGGAGTGGAAGAGGAGCAAGAGAAGAGTGGTGTGCAGAAACCTGCCATGCACGCACATCGAAGTTTAGAACATGACTTGAAGCAGAATTCTCAGCAGAATGTGAAACAGAATTTGAAACAAAATGTGAAACCCATGCTTCGAGAGGGGTCAAGGAAGGAGCACGAGAAACACAGAATTGACAAGAGCATCAAGATCAGCCAGACTCCCAACAATAAGAAGGGCTTCGGCTTTGAGGTTGAAGGCACTGACGTCATCAGCATCAGCAGGGTCATCAAAGGTTTGTTGTCTTCTTCTCTAAGTGAGGTGTATCTAGTCACATGTTCATGCTTCAAGTAATCAAGCCTAACTGCCCTCTGCTTCACCAAACAACGCAAACCTTTTCTCACTTATTTCTTTTTGAACCACTTCCGCTTCAACCATTCTACTCTATTCTCCCAACATTAAAACCATCCTTCTCCATTTCAACCACCACCACCGCGAACAAGACAACTTCAAACCCCTCCAGGCAGCAGTGCCGACATATGCGAGTTGAGGCTTGGTGACGTGTTGCTTGCCCTGAATGGTGTGGACCTGCAAGGCCACACAGTGAGTCAGGTCAGTCAGATCATCAAGAATTTCATTCCTTCGGGCTGTCTCCTGCTCAAGATCCAACGAATAAAAGGTTAGATGTGGATGCTGATTGATCGATGCATGCTTTGGTAGTTTGGTGCATGAACGGGTAAATGGGTGGATAGGCGCATTGAAAGCTGAATAGGTAGATATAGTTCTTGAATCATACCCAGGCTGCTGATTAAATTCACCAACGAAATAATGAGTGAACTCACTAATTGAAAGATATTGCACATCCCAACAGAAGAAGACGACACTGACGACGACGATGACCTCAATGCTGGAAGAGGTCGCCATGCCAACAAGTTCTCCACACTCCAAGGTGACTCTTCTGACAGTGGGGCTGGTTGTGATGACGATCTCCAAAGGACAGACGATGATAGAAACTATGTCATGAAAGAAGAACAGAGAATTATGCAGGCCAGAATAGATAATGATGATGATGATGAGAATGATGATTTTTGGAATTCATCCCTTGATCTCCCTCCTCCTCTTCCTTCCATCCCCCCTCCCAACGTGGCCAGGCTTGGAGGTGGGTGAGGATGATTGTGTTGATTAATCTTTGTTCGAGTAGGCATGATTAATGAGCAAGAACTTGATAATGATGACGATGATGATGATGATGATGACGATGATGATGATGACGATGATGATGATGATGATGAGGATGATGATGATGATGATGATGATGATGATGATGATGATTCATGCAGCACATACTCAACACGAACTTTCGCCCATTAAACA
This sequence comes from Piscicola geometra, assembly GCA_943735955.1. NCBI lineage: Eukaryota > Metazoa > Annelida > Clitellata > Hirudinida > Piscicolidae > Piscicola > Piscicola geometra. The sequence continues at coordinate 1,692,152 of OX030957.1, read as the reverse complement.
TTCCGAACTCCTCAGTGCCTTTAGCGCTTCACATTGTTCGCAAACAGAAGCACTTTTAATTGCAACTTCGCTACAAAGGCTTCTAGGAATTCGGAATGTCAGCAGGCGTGCTGTTGTGTGCACTGCTCATCAATCCACCCTTACAGGTGACATCGAGGCAATCGATGAAGTGCACTCGTCAACTTCTCTCCCTTCAGCAGCAGCAGCAGCAGCGTCGAAATCATCATCAATACCATCAACAATCTCATCACCACTGGAGTCGAAATTATCACCAAGACCATCAGCTATCTCATCAACACTCCCATCATCCTTATCGTCACTATCATCATCTGTTTCTTCTTTATCATCATCAACAGCATCACCGTCATCATCGTTCCCTCCTCCTCCAGCAGCTGCACTACAGAGTCCAATAAGCTCTCCATCACAAACGAAAGTTCCTCCTCAAACAAGAATTAAGATAGGAAACAGTGGTGACCAGAAAAAAAGCAAAAACAATGAATCTCAAATGGCGAACAAGTTTCGCTTCTTTGGTCTGGATTCCGATCATTCCGAAGAACTGAAGGCCTTGCAAGGTGTGTTTCGGCGTCACAAACCAGCTTCATTGCACGTTTTTGAGAGATGCTTAAGGTCTTTTCAACGAGTTTATTTATTTTCCGTGTTCTTTGTTCTTTAAAATATGTCATCAGTTTATGTTTAGATTATTTAAAATCGAAATGTAAATTATATTCATAATCAGTTTATCATAATATGAAAGCAAAATAGTTATATTCATTAAAAAAAAGAAACAGCTTATATTTACTAAACGGTATAGATGCCTTGCTGAGTCGACGTGTGTGAAGTTCTTTACGACTAGGACCTGATTTACGAAGCGATTGGTAGCTCCGAACGAGAGCATGACTCTGCTGCATTTATCCCGTCATTGAATTAATTAATCCAGTATTCAACTAAGCCACCTTGTTTGAAGGAATCTGCAACGATTAATGCGATAGGCGTATCTAACGATTCTCTGGTTCTATGTAATGAATTCCTCGTTGAAATGACTTATAGCGCTAACTTCAAACAACTACTTGACAGAGGAGCAAGAGGCGAAGGATGCCTTCAAGACTCAAGTTCCGTACAAGAGGATCGGGTTCAATCCCCGCTCAAACACCTTCTCCAGCAGCTTTAACGATGCAGAAGGCCCTGAGAAGGCTGAAATTACTGACACTGCAACCAAGTGGGAGAACGATAGAAAGAGTGTAGTTAAAGATAACAAGAAGCAAGTTCGTTTTCCTGGTGACGGTGTTTCTAGAAGGGAGGATGCTTCATCGGGAAGGAAAGTTGAAGCAGAAAACTCATCTCGTTTTGAAGGTAAAACATTCAATAAAGAAAACACGACGGTTGATGATGAGAGCGAGATGAGTGGGAAGGATTTATTGAAAAGCGTGGATGAGAGTTTACAAGATGAGGATAAAACAAAGAGTAGCTTTTCGCAAGAGAGGGCTGAAATGGTGCAGAATCGGATGATGCTGAAGAAGTATGAATTGGAGCTGGAAAAGTTGAAAGAGATGGAGAAGGTGGAGAAGTTGAAGTTGGAGAGGTTGCATGAAGAGAGCAAGCTGGAGGAGTTGAAGAGGAAGAGGTTGGAGGAGGAGAAGGAGGTGCAGAAGATCAAACAACTTCAACTGCAAGAAGAACACAAACTCAAAGAACAGCGGCAGTATCTACAGCAGCAACAACAACAACAGCAACATCAACAGCAAACAAAGCAAAAACAGCCTCCACAACGACAAACATCACAAGTGAGTTATTTGAAAATCCAAGAACAGCGTGAAAATGAGAAAAAGACTCAGACAAACAAGACCAAACAACCTCTAGACTTCAACGTTTCAAAAACACTTTCCCCCAACATTCAAACCGTGACCAGCAACTTCGACAGGTTCGCTGAGAGTTCCCATGATTTCACGAAGAACAAATATAAGAACAGTGCTATGGAAAAAGAAGACAAATCATCAAACAAATCCGCTGTTTACGACAACAAACTGCTTCTTCACGGCAACAACAACCGCTTAGCTCGCACGAGCATTGACGAAATCATCGAGGACATCAACAAGAGTTCCGAACGGAGTCTCAGTGAGATGATTCCTGATCGGAACTTCCAAGAACCTGTTCGCCAAGTCTCCAGTGAGGCTCGCAACAACGTGCAAGGTGCCACTGGACCAGTCTATCCTTCTCAAATAAACGACCCATCCAAATTTTCCAATAAAAGCATTAAAACTCCAAACGAGACGAACAGATTCGCAAGCGATGACGATGGCCATTCGAAAGGAAATGCCTATTCTCGTCTGGTGGACAGCGTGTTGAGAGATGCAGGTCTGGAGACGGATCGATACGTGGTTCAGAAGGTGTTTGTGAATGAAAGAACTTTAATCAATGACGACGCATCTAACAGCCATCATAAAGCCTCGACGAACGAGCAATTAAACAGAGCGAACAAGGAGTTGAACGATAAAATCAATAGAATCCTAAAGAAAGACAATCAAGAAAATATAGAAAATGCCAACTCATCGACAATCCATTTATTCACTAAGAGTCAATTTGACAGCAATTCCTTCAACACAAACAAGCCCTCCACGCAATTCCTTGAGACCCCCTCTGAAGGCAAGGTCTTCCCTTCAGGCACTGTAAGGACCACTGGCCTCCTCAATAAGCCTAGTGACTTATCGCCTGCACACCACTACACGAATTCCCACGACAACGTGAGCTTCAATAACAAGAACTCCACACCAGCGAGTCTTCCTGCCAACATACCCAGTACCCAGCAGAGCAACTATAACAGCTATAACAACAACAACAACAACAACAAAAACAACAACACCAACAGTGATTGGTTATATAACTACAACAACAAAATAAATATGAATACACAACCAAGCAGCTCATTCGGTAACAACAATATGCATTCAAATCAGACAAACAACTTACAGAACAACAATGCCTGGGACGCTACGAATGCCATTGACGACAGCAGTTCTTACAATAGAAGACTTGGTTACACAAATGCAGGCTACAGTGAAAGACTATCCAACACCAGGCCAGGAGTGAATAGAGACACGACTACTGACAATTCCGACAATCAATCGAATCTGTCGTATCTCTTATACGGAGACTCCAGTAGTGGTAATAAGCGAAACAACAATTATAACGTAATAGATAACAACTATAATAAGGAAGGTGATGACAAACTTGCAAGAAACAACTATTCATACGATAAAAACCGATTCATAAATGACTATCAATCGGTTCCAATTAACAACTACAACAACATTCCGAGCAATCACTCAACCCCTGCAAACACACGCAGCAATGGCGAACGTGCAACTTTGGCAAACCAGAATGCCGCCAAGGAGAAGTTGTCGAAGAGTTGGTTGATCAGTGAGGTGAGCGCCAGGATGAACAGGAAGCCACTGAGCAAGACTGAAACACATTCAACAACTCCAACATCACACACAACAACTCCAACATCACACACAACAACTCCAACATCACACACAACAACTCCAACATCACACACAACAACTTTTGTCTCGGGTGCAACAGCAAATGAAACAAGCACTCACAGCAGGGCTTCAACAACACCTCAATTTGTCAAGCCTTCAAAAGATCATCAATTCTCTGTTATAAAACCTTTCAAACAATTTACTTTCAATAAAGACCAGCAAAAGGTACAACTCAACAAAAACCAAAAGCAACAACAATCACAACAACAACTGCATGAACTCTCATACCCAAACAATAACTTAAAAAGCCGTTCCCAGTCAGTTATTATCACACAAAGCAATCCCCACATCAACGACAATTACGACTTTTACAAAAGCAAAATTGCATATAACAACTACAACAACACAAACAACTCCAAGAACTACAACTCTAATAACATCACCCACAACACTAACAACACCCTGAACCCCAACAAGAACACTAGCAATACTCAACATAACTCAGAAGCAATACGCGTGAGGTTCGGTGAGGGTCGTCTGCGTAAAGGACCTATGAGCAGGAGCATGAGCAGTAGCATCAATGACAACAGCCTCTCCTACAACAACAACAACAACAACTTTAACGACCTTTCTGTCTACAACAACAACTCTAATTCTATAAGTAATATTAATCATTTACCTGATGAAAATAGCAGCAGAGATGGTATGACTTTCAATCCATACTACACCCCCAACTACAACTTGGACGCTAGTGAGACTTCAAGAAATGGGAAAAAGATAGAAGGGAGCAATGAAATCATCTACCGGAATAAAAGCAGCAACAATATAAATATAGTTTCGTCTGATCAGTCCGAAAGGAGCGGCAACAACAGACAGAGCTGCAACAGTTTCTTGATGAGCAGCTCATCACCCACGCCATACAGGAAGCCAGATATGAGAAGAATATCTGTTTCGAGTAACTTTCACTAACAAAGAATTTCACGAATTGGTTTTGTTTGAAAACTAAATATTCAGGTGTTTAGACATTTTTCGGATTAGTATACGGAGCTGCTCGTTTTGCGATGATTCCATACTCTAACCCATCTTTTCAGAATGTTTTAATGGCAAATAAATAAGTTGCAGAAAGTAACACTTTGTACAACTTATCGAACAATCAAAAGGACTTTAAAATGAAAGACTTAACCTTAAAAGACTTCTCAATCTACTTGAAATTATTCATTAATTAAATTTCTAACCCAGTTTCCGTTTTATATTTCTACTAGCCCTATTAACAGCTTGCAAATTGTTAAACAAAATAAATTTTTACTTAATCGTGTTGTTCACTAATTTTAGATACATTTTATAACTATTTCAAAGGAAGAACCTTCCTTTATTTCAAAATCATAATGTTTTTTTTGATGATGATATTGGTGGTGTGGGTGTCCTGTCTCTTAATTCCTTAATGCCAATTTATGATTTTATATTTTAAGGTGAACTATTTTGAAGACCAACATTTAAAAAAATTCTATTTTAATACAATACAAAAAAACGACGAATATTATTGACGTGGCGTAAACCCAGACGAGCTTCACGACACAAACTATGTAATTTTAAAAAGCAACCATTATGGCGCCTAACAAAGAAAAATTGCAAAAGCTTTTTGAGAATCAATTCTTGTCAACTAAAGCACAAAATCTTAACAATCATGCTAGTCCATAATTAAATTTGTAAAGATGTAAAAAGCATAAAATAAACGATTTTAAACTTTCAAACTAAGTCATTGAATACTGCCTAATATACATTTTCACCTTTTGTCACCTGTGTGTGTGAATTTTATTTCAGTGGGTTGAACATTTTTAATAAGCTTTATTAATAAAAAAATATGTACACCATATATTCAAAACACTGTAATGGGTTAACTTCAAAATAGAGAATCAAACTAAGAACTATGTAAAAGCAATCACCTACCCTTGCCTCGATGTACTCAACCCTTCTCTCCAGACTAGTCAACTTTTCATTCAGGGATGCAAGCTTGAAGCGACAAGATATATCTGCTCAACACGAAAGTTATTAATTTTTACATTTAATTTGGTTTAATATGAAAATTTTCACAAATATAATGTATGAAGCTATTTATTAATAATATTAAAAGCTTCATAGAATGATTATTTGCTAATATAAATGAACAAGACTTGATCTCTATGAATTGATATTCCAAATTATTTTACCAAATGAATTGAGAAAATCAGTCATTTTCTTGATACTGCATGTCATTAACTCAATGTATTCCCTGTTCACCCAATCCTGCTGGATTTGTCTTTGTATTTGACTTGTTTGGTCTTTCGAGGCCATTTTAATTTTAATTATAGGAAGTAATTTTCAAGCCAGTTGAGAGAAACGTAGAATAGATAAGATTTATTATTATTTATAAAACTTATGAAAGTTTTTCATACACGGACACTGCACTTTTAATTCTCTAAAAATATTGTACCGCTAACTTTGAATACTAAATTAAAATTCTTATATAAAAAAAATACATTTAATTTTTTTTTATTTAAACCGAAAACTTAACTAATCGGGAAGTTTTGCCTGCTTCGCGCTATACAAGTTTTAACAAATTGATTGATTAAAATAAACTTAATTAAATTAGTCAGTTTTACGACAAATGTAAGTGAAATGTTTGGACATTGATAGTTGATGTAAGAAAATATGAATTTAAGCAACAAACATGATCAATATTTACCAAATAAAATCGTAAAAGTTCAGAATACAAACAAATAAAAATTGATAATGTACAATTATATACTATATACTATATAGGGGCCATCCATAAAAAGACGTCCACACAAAAGTAGGGAGAGGGGTTCAGCAAAAAGTAGACTAAAGTGGACAAGGGGGGGGGGGGAAGGGGGTTTAGGACAAAGTGAATATCCACATCGTAGTGTATTTTGAGTGCAGTAGTTTTGCATAAATTTACTGCAAAATACTTCTAGTTTAACGACAAAAAAGTTGTGATGCAAACCCAAACAATCTTTCACAAAAAGGGTTTTATTTAGAAACGATAGGTTCAATAATAATTAATACGCTTGAATATTATTTTTTAAATATGTTGTTAAAGTTTGATTTTTCAAATACAATAAAATCTCAAATAACAATTCTTAAAAATTAGAATTTTCTGTTGATTGAAAGATGGTGGATAATTTTTTTCTTACATTTTTATCACACTGATTTACTAAAATGATTTTGAACAGTTATTATTTAAGAATTTTTCCTGAAAATAATTGGAATTTCTAAATAAATACTTGTAAACACATACACTTTACATTGTTGTAAATTTCCCCAAAATATTCATTGATTTCAGTTTTGTAAATTATATGTTTTGGACGTCCACAACTAGGGGGAAGAGGGGGGGTTAAGTTAAAAGTGGACAAGGGGGAGGGTTAGGGTTAGGGTTAGGGTTAGGGTTAGGGGGAGGGTGGTAAAAAAAGCAAAAAATGTGTGGACGTCATTTATGAAACTTTGAACTATTATTACAATTAGATGGACCAAGCTAAAACCTATCAAGGCATATTTTGAAGGCTAACCGAGTCTTCTGCCCCAGCATGAGGCTTTGAAATGAAGTGCTCAATTAATTTCTTCATTCCAACCACAACAGAGATAATATTTTTCATGATGAAAATAGAACTTAAACTACTGCCATTGTGAGTGATGATGCTACGAATGATTAACATGGGTAAGTTGACAATGATTAAATAGAAAAATTTGTATATATACTCAAATCTATGCACAAACCTTGATTTTCCAAAATCTGTTTTTGTAAGAGTTATAAGCAAAATAGTTGGTAACATGAAATTGACTAAAGATGTTATGAGAATAGCAAGTTTAAGATAGAAATCAAGTATGACATGAGACTTGTACAAAAAGAGAACATCAAGGAAGTTTACAGTATCGAGGATGTCAAAAGTGACAGTGCCTGAGATATCATTGATGTAGTCGGACCTACTGGAGCCTGGCATGGCGTCATGGTGGGTGGAGACCAAACACAAGAAGACAATGCTGGAAAGAGCCAATGCTGTTTGTATGTAGGCTGGTCCAATCTTCTCAGACGGTTCCATCTCATAAACTATTCCAAGGTGAGGTCCATAGAGTATTCCAAACTTGATAGAGAGAATAAATGCATACAAGAACCAAGTTATGCATCCAAGATAGAGCTTTTTAGAAGAATCTCCATTTTCAAAAGATCTGAAAAACGTTAATTTGAACTGTTATCTTATTGAGTATAAATATAAGTACATTTTTAAATGATGAATTATTTTCTGAAGAGCTTACCTGAATGAAACTAAAAGGGTAATCATAAAAACTGCGAGCATTGATAGATCTGCGATTATCCATGCAAGCCAAGCTAGCCCTAGTTTAGTCCCATAAAAATAATTACATATTGACATTTGATACACGAAAAGTGCTATGCATAAAATACTACAAACTATCCTTATAAATTTCGAAAAAGGTTTTATATCGCTTGATTTGATTTTCTTCATTTTCAGATTTATATTAAAAATTGTTGTAGTAATTTTCCTTTAAGAGACGCGATTTATAATTTAATAATTAAATTTTAATCGTATCAATAAACAAGATAAAAAACTAAAAAGTGCATTGACTCCGTAGGAATCCAGGAAGTGATGTGCGACATTTTTATTAGTAATTATATAATTCATGTATTTATTTACTTTATAATTTATAAAATTGTTACAAGTAAATTTTAAAAATTTATTTATTAATTTACAATTTATTTTGCAATTTTAAATTCTATTTGAACAATAAATTTTAAAAAAGGTAATTTTAGTACTTTTGTGTACTTTTAAAAATTCAATCAGCGTATTCTATATTTAGAAGATGAAGCAAGAAACTTTCCGATTCGTGGATCTTTTACACGGAGTGAGGAAACCCATTAATAATATTAATAATGACGAGAATTAATATAGGGCGTATAACCCCAGCGGGCTCCAAAACCACTTAAGCTATTAAATTTTCAATACGCATCTATGGGTTACTAGGGCATCGGTTGTACTCAAACCTAAGCATATTGACCATTGGTCAAGTCGAGAGTCGTTACACTCTCACCACTCAGCTACCCAAGTCACCCATTTGTGCCTGGGTTTCTCAGTATCTTGCTATCCAAGGCACTTTATTATTATAATTAATTTTATTCTTTTTGAAAAAATTTGCAACTAAGAGAATAATAAAAAATAGTGTTGCATTATGCAGGTATAATGTCTAATTCAAATTGATCTTGATTAAATGTTAAGAGTTTTTTTATTACATCTTTAAAATCTTGTTTAAATGGAAGGGTTTTAAAAAATTATATTTTATATATTTAAAATATTTTTAAAAGTTTCAATATTGTATTCCTATGATATTCTTGTTGCTAATTAAAATTTTTGCCATGCATGTCAAATTCAATAAAAATAGTATTGTATTTTTATTTGTATTTAATTATAAAATAATCATTAGGTTGATTGGACAGAAACTTGCTGCAAGGTGTATCTGCTGTTCATTTCAGCTTGCTTTGTTGTCACTTTCCTATCCATCTACTTCAAGAAATCAAACCTCCAGATACTACTCTTCTTCTCATTCCGTTAGCATTAATAACAGATTTGATTCATAAATTAATTTAAATGTTTTAATTAATTCATTAATTAAAGTTTCATTTGATCACTTCTTATTGCATTTACGCTGCAGTGATGCCTGTTTACTTTTCTGAATGGATAAACAAGTGGGCATCTTTGAACTACAGGTTCTTTTCAAATCATTGATGTAGTCAAGCCTCAAAAATTTATTCTTTTGACAGATTAACTTATTTATATTCAAAATATAAATATTTATTATAGTAAATAATACTTGTTCGATTTTTTATTTTATTCACAATGTTATCATATTTATGGTAAGGATAAGAATCATAAAGAAAATAGTTTATTTGAAAAAATAGTAAACGCTCACCAGACTGTTTAGCAAGCATGGATACTTTGACTCCCACGGCATGTTCATCTCCATCTTCTTCTCCTCTCCCCTCCTCGTCCTCTCTTCAGCCATTGTCGTTCGTTTCAGGAAACAATGCCATTTATGAAACACACTTCTAATTTAAATTATTTATATAATAATATATTAATATAGTTCATTTGACTAAAGGCATTTTTTATATATTAATATTTAAATATTTTTGAAGTTTATCTATATGATGTTTACTCAAAAATAGTATCTTTATTAATAATTTAATATTCCTAGATTACACAAGCTTACCACCATTTAGTTTGATTCTAATTACTATTAAAATCTCATGTTATGTTCTTTTCAGGTCTCTTGGGTCGTTTCATCTGCTGGCCTCTTGATCAATGTCAAAAAAAAGGAGCTCATGCAGGCCCACAAAAAAACAAACTAAAATGCTTTAATTTTAAAAAGATTATTATTTTTTAAATTAATATTTTTTTAAGTATATTTTAAACATTATTTTCATAATTTACTGGTTTATAATTTCAATTTGTGTTCAGTTTGTTGTTGTTGAAATAATTCATTTATCATAATTACTATTAGTGATTAGTTTATATTTATAGACCACAAGAAGATGCAGCTTCGAAGCATCACATAGATTGCATGCCACATCTCACACATGTTGAGGAGCATCTTTTGCATTCTTGAAATGTTTGTTCACTCACATATTCATCTGATGAGTAGTCCCTCGTGAAGAAACTATCAGCCTTCATTTCATTCACGTCACAGTGTCACACAATAAATATGTGGTGACGTTCACGCAAAATAGCGTAAAGTTCACTATGTTTATGAAGGATAAAAGATCCATGAATTTGTATGTGATTCATCTTTTAATTGATGCTTCTCCCGTTAGGAAACACCAATTAATTAATTGGTTAATAATACTCATTCTACGTCTAGTTAGGTAAATCTACAACGAACCACTGACTACCAGGAGTTTTTGGGGTAGCTATACTCCTAAAGAGACGGCCTAACAGCATCTTTCATTACACGTTTTGCGGATTCTCATTAAACACGCACTTGGGCTACGAGAAAAGATTTCAATTTTGAATTATATTCCAAACACTTGTAAAAAAAGATAATACTTTTAAGCTAATTTATGACTTGTTTTCAATAACAAATGACTATCGTCTACTATTGAGAGATATCACAGTCAATGCAACTAAGAATCCAATGGGGAATATGGTCTTAGCAATAATTGCTCCCTTGTTAATAAGCCTCTTAGCCTAAGAGTTTTAAGAATGGGACTGGGTATAGAAATGCAAATCGGGCTTGTGTCTTCTTGTGGATAAGTCTCGTCATTGTAAGCTTTTTGTCACAGAAAAATTGTCATTGACTTAATTTGGTTTGAAAAAACAAAAACTTTATTAGTGGTGTATGGTTCAAGTTTCAATGAAGTGAAAACCAAATAAATTAATTGAACTTTGTTATTTTATTGAAAATCTGTTTAATTTGTCACATATTAGAAAAATAACCATAATTTTATATTTTTATACGAATTTGGTTTCACAGAAACATTATTAACACATACAGATTTCTAACATTATTTAGTCACATCCCTTCTACACTAACTATCAATTTAAAGGTCCCATCAGCTAAATGCTGAGTTTGCATTATACCGGCATATAGCACACGGCTACATATATGATGACGGTTAAAGTATGAGCATGAAACGGTGAGTGGCTCAGGTGGCCTATTTAAACGCTATTCACCAAACTTCTCTTTTTCGACAGTCCTTCAACATCTCTGCGCTTTAAAGTTATTTACTATTACATTCTTTGATTAGTACGACATCAAATAAAATGTCTACCAGAAGACCTTCACAGGACTTATTGAGTGAGATTGCCGAAAAAGATTTGGCAGGAGACGCGCAATGGAAGATGATCCAGAAGAACACCTTCACCAGGTGGACCAACGAGCATCTGAAGACCGCCAACAAGAGCATCGCCGACTTGGAGACCGACTTCTCAGACGGCCTGAGGTTCATCGCCTTGGTGGAGGTGCTGAGTGGCAAGAGGATCCAGAGGTACAACAAGCGACCCAAGATCCGCTCGCAAAAGCTGGAGAATGTCACGCTCGCATTGGAGTTTCTACAAAACGAAGAAAGAATTAAAATAGTCAACATAGGTACGTATTCTCATTTAAAGATGACTTCCGCGTTCAATATTTTTATGATTTTCTCAGGATTTATGACAAATTTGATCACACTTGCAAAAATACGTTTTACAGAAAGTATAATCAATCATGATGTAGTTTAAAATTTAATCTGCTTCGTTAAATATGCATTTTCAAACTAAAATTCCGGCAGCACTCTACAGTGGGCATAACAGCACTGCTATATTCAGGTGCAAATGAAGTAGTTTTATAATAATGGCCTCAATTAATAGGGAAGTTATGCATGAAGGATAAAAATGTGCAAAAAAGGCTGAAGGTAGAAATAATAAAGAGAGTATTGTATAAATACAGAATCAGCAGATTCATCATTCATTTTTTGTAACATACTCATTTAATGATTCCTATTCAATTTAATTGATTTGGCTGGCAGATAGATAAACCCTCTAAATTTATAAGTTGCCACTCTTGGCACTCAATGGGATGAATGATGTCTTTCATATAAATCCCTATAGTAATTATATATTAAAAGTCTTTTACATAATAGTGATAAATATTGAAGAACATCCAAATGAAATTGTAATATCCAATTCATCACATACAAACTCACACACATAATGATGCACTCACATCCCTAACTATGCACACACCATAACTAGTTGTTGCTTTCAAATAATGGAATATAACAGCAAACAAAGGATCCTCTTAAAGTTTGAAGACAGCCAAGCAACCAGAGTTTATAACATTTGAGCTGCATTAGCGCCCTGTAAATTAAACTTCAAATGCTACAATTATATATACAGACATATATACAATTCGTGAACACATACACGTATACATTTGTATACTCATACAAACACATGTGTGTACTTATATAAACACATGTTAAGATGCATTAAGTGACTCATAGGCTCTGGAACACTAGGAATTGAAGGAACTACTCACTAGGGTGGTTGCCATAATGATGATGATGATGATGATAAAGATGATGATGATGATGGTGGTGGTGGTGATGATGATGGTGTGGAGGGTGATGCTGAGCTGATAATAATCATCACCATTATACTTATATAATGTTTACTATGAGCATAAGATAGTGAGTGGGACAGGGTTAAGGTTGATGATGATTACTTTTTGGTGCTTTTGTTTCAATTTGAGGGAGATAGTGGCTAAGTCAAGGCACCAGCTGTGCCAGTGAAACCATTAGAAGTTTGCCTAAATAATTTATTTGATGATGGAAAAGCGTAAAGAAAATTAAAAAAAGCATGTCAATGACACTGGAAATCGCGCTATTGAAAATAAATTAAAATAGTCTTTTAAATACTATCTAAATCAAAAATGTTATGGATATTTTATAAAACTTTTATTGATTTTCCACATAAAGCTTATGTTTAATATGAAACAGAACACTCAAAACAAACCGTTTCAAACAGTTGAAAATGGTTTCCTATTATGTCTGCAATTACTGCATTAATTTTTACATTCTCAAGATAAATAAATGATCAGCATTCAATGACATTTTAATTATAATAATTTAATAATTTATCTGCTAAATAGATTGTTACTTATTGATATATATATTTTATATAGTTATTCACAAAAAGGCTTATAACTTCTATTTCAATACCTTCAAGCGACACAGTCACGCATCGCTCATAGAATGTTGATAGGTATCTGTCGTTTGAGGCAATAGTTCAGTGATGACGTTGGCAGTGATGGGTGGAAGCATTTCAGAGTAAATACAAATTATTATAAAGGATTATAATCTTTCAGAAGAATCTATTATCGCTATCGCTTTGAGCCATGCTTCAATGATGGGAATTGTTTTATCATATATTAGTTTGTTGCAATATAACTTTTTTTCGTTTTCGATGCGTGTCACTTTATGTTGCATTTGTTTTAGGAATTTTGGGATGACGCATGTCATTATAATTTGAGACTCGTTTGAGTGTTGTAGGAATGCCAGATATGAAGCCTTCATATTCCTATAGCGTAAAATATCGATATGTTCGGACACTTTTTAATGTTAAAGGCCCTTTACGTTTTCGAATAAATATTTGTTTCGCACACAATTCATTAATACGATTTTTTAATAAATTATATTCATAAAAATTAATTTTAAATTGTATTAGAAAAAGCGGTGTTGAAGATACAAAAACTAATGAAAAAAATAAGTAATACCTTCATTTTTAGTCAACTGAATTTTTTTATTATAAATTCTTTATAATACCGAGGTTTCGGTTCATTAAAGATTTTTGTTATTTAAAATGTCTGAAGTCTTAGGGTTTGAAGGTAGTCATTTTTTGTATATTTTATTTAGTAACCTTATAAGTAAATGCTTGTGTATAATGAAGAGGTTTGCGAAGAATGGCTATGTCAGGTGAGATGGAATGATGGTGGTAATCACACTTGAGTTTTAACGCTAATTAAATTGGATTGATTAGTATTATTGTCATCATCATCATCGTCGTCGTTGACGTCATCATCATCAAACTTGTGGTGGGAATCGAAATTTCAATCATGCGAGTAAAATAAAGAATAATCAAATAAAAAAAAATGAAAGTAAATAAAAATGAAAGTAAATAAAAATGAAAGTAAATAAAAATGAAAGTAAATAAAAATGAAAGTAAATAAAAATGAAAGTAAATAAAAATGAAAGTAAATAAAATGAAAGTAAATAAAAATGAAAGTAAATAAAAATGAAAGTAAATAAAAATGAAAGTAAATAAAAATGAAAGTAAATAAAAATGAAAGTAAATAAAAATGAAAGTAAATAAAAATGAAAGTAAATAAAATGATAATGATAACAATAATAGGGTGCATGGAAGGATGCATGGGATGGCTGGGGAATGTAGGATAAAAAGCCTCTCGGAGAAAAAGCCTTCGGATAAAATACCTTCTACAAAAAGCCTCCCGGAGAAAAAACCTCCTGGAGAAAAAGTCTCTCGGAGAAAAAGTCTTCTTGTTAATATTTTAGTATTAATAAAACGGACTTTTTATATAAAAAACGGATTTTTTTATAAATTCGTGTCACAATTTTAAATAAATAAAACAAACTATATTTTTTTAAAATTACATAATTAAAACGAACTATAATTATAACTATAACGGACTTTATTTTTTTAATAGATTCGTTTCACAATTTTAAATAAATAAAACGGACTATATTTTTTAAAAATACATAATTAAAACGAACTTTAATTTATCAAATACAATAAAAATTATTTGTAAACGATTAAAAAGTCTTCACGATAAAAAGTCTTCAGGATAAAAAGTCTTCAGGATAAAAAGTCTTTAGGATAAAAAGTCTTTAGGATAAAAAGTCTTCAGGATAAAAAGTCTTCAGAATAAAAAGTATTTAGGATAAAAAGTCTTCAAAATAAAAAGTCTTCAGGATAAAAAGTCTTCAGGATAAAAAGTCTTCAGGATAAAAAGTCTTCAGAATAAAAAGTATTTAGGATAAAAAGTCTTCAAAATAAAAAGTCTTCAGGATAAAAAGTCTTCAGGATAAAAAGTCTTCAGAATAAAAAGTCTTCAGGATAAAAAGTCTTCAGGATAAAAAGTCTTCACGATAAAAAGTCTTCAGGATAAAAAGTCTTCAGGATAAAAAGTCTTTAGGATAAAAAGTCTTTAGGATAAAAAGTCTTCAGGATAAAAAGTCTTCAGAATAAAAAGTATTTAGGATAAAAAGTCTTCAAAATAAAAAGTCTTCAGGATAAAAAGTCTTCAGGATAAAAAGTCTTCAGGATAAAAAGTCTTCAGAATAAAAAGTATTTAGGATAAAAAGTCTTCAAAATAAAAAGTCTTCAGGATAAAAAGTCTTCAGGATAAAAAGTCTTCAGGATAAAAAGTCTTCACGATAAAAAGTCTTCACGATAAAAAGTCTTCACGATAAAAAATCTTCGGGATAAAAAATCTTCTGGATAAAAAATCTTCAGGATAAAAAGTCTTCAGGATAAAAAGTCTTCAAGATAGAAAATCTTCAGGATAAAAAGTCTTCAGGATAAAAAGTCTTCAGGATAAAAAGTCTTTAGGATAAAAAGTCTTCAGAATAAAAAGTCTTCAGAATAAAAAGTTGTCAGAATAAAAAGTCTTCAGGATGAAAAGTCTTCAGGATAAAAAGTCTTCAGGATAAAAAGTCTTCAAAAAAAAAATCTTCAAAAAATTAATTTTTAAGGAAAAATAATCACGATCGAGAACCAACAGAAAGCCTAATGATTAAAGTGAGAAATCAACAACAACCAAGTCAAATTTATTCAAATGCTATTTCCAGATTGAAAAAGAAATTGAGCAAACATTAGATAAAAGTATGATATTTCCATCTTTTAGTTTTAAGGATCACGTATTCTTCCTTAAACATTATTTACTTATGGTTAAAGTGACGAAACAACAACAGCCAAGTCAAATTTATTCAAATGCTATTTCGAGATTGAACAAAAAAAATAAAGCAAAAATAAGATAAAAGTATCACATTTTATTCTTCAAGTTTCAAGGATCACGTATTAATCACGTGTTTTTTTTTAAATTTACTTTTTTAAAGATTTTTTTTCTGAAAACCTTTTATCCTAAAGACTTTTCATCCTGAAAACTTTTATCCTGAAGACTTTTTATCTCGAAAACTTTTTATCCTAAAGACTTTTCATCCTGAAAACTTTTATCCTGAAGACTTTTTATCTCGAAAACTTTTTATCTTGAAGACTTTTTATCCTGATGACTTTCTATTCTGAAGACATTTTATCCTGAAGACTTTTTATCCTGAAGACTTTTTATCTCGAAAACTTTTTATCCTGAAGACTTTTTATCCTGAAGACTTTTTATCCTGAAGACTTTTTATCTTGAAGACTTTTTATCCTGATGACTTTCTATTCTGAAGACTTTTTATTCTGAAGACTTTTTATCCGTTTACCAATAATTTGTATTGTATTTGATAAATCGTTTTAGTTATGTGTTTTTAAAAAATATAGTCCGTTTTATTTATTTAAAATTGTAAAACGAATTTATAAAAGAATAAAGTCCATTATAATTATAGTTTGTTTTAATTTTTTAAAAATTAGTCCGTTTTATTAATTTAAAAATTGTGAAATGAATCTATAAAAAAATCCGTTTTTTATATAAAAAGTCCGTTATATTTATACTAAAACATTAACAAAGAGGCTTTTTCTCCGAGAGGCTTTTTCTCCAAGAGGTTTTTTTTCCGGGAGGCTTTTTGTAGAAGGTATTTTATCCAAAGGCTTTTTCTCCGAGAGGCTTTTTGTCCGTTCCCCGTGGAGGAAGCAATGGTAAAATGAATTTTATTACGTAGTGATTCTATCTATTGATTATGCTACCCTGAGGGAAAGGCTAAGTTTATAAGAATGTATGTTTGTTTGGGTACTTACTTTAAAAAAAAAGAATTATTTTATTCCATCAATCTACCCGGTCAATCTTGATTACGGCATCGCGTTTCCTCAGAGTTGTGTTGTGCTGGTGTGCTACCGAGTGTTCATCTCTTTTTTTCTCCTTCAAAATCATTGGTTTATCAAGCCTGCGACTCTCTCCTCTTAAGTAATTTCTATGAACTTTAGTAAAAGTGCATTAGCATTTGTAATTGTGTTCTTTGTAATTAAGACCATTTAAATCCAGTGCCTATAAGTTCGGCACGAAAACTTTGCGGCTTTTCCGTAAGTCACTTTAGACTTTGCTGTTGCTGGGCTTTGAAGTGGGCTGGTGACATGAACTTTTCAGTACTAAAAGGTTCATGTTCAGTGAGCGGTCCATAAGACCCTCGCGCCAGAGACACTTGAAAAGTATGATCAGCTGCGAGGTTCGAAATAGAGTGCTCTTCTCACCATCGGAGTGAATATTCTAAAACACATGCGGCTTCAGACGCTTATTCGAATAAGATGAACAACAGCATTTAAAAACACAAACACAAATGAAAGTCAGAAAGCAGCAAGGTCATCAGAACTGCAGGATCCGCAGACAATGTACTCTGGCATGGATGTCTGAAGCTTGTCTGAGACGCATTTATGAGCGTGAATCATACTTCACTTCACTTCCTGACTCAGCTTACTTTCCAAATTCCTCATTTCTTGGTAACTAGTATGTGATGCGCGTGATGTGGTAGACTTGGTCTTGTAGAGTGGTGTCTGAAAGCACTGGAAAGAAAGTGGAATTGGAAGATGTTGAGTGAGGGAAACAGATTCCCTGCTGAAATAAGTGTCTTATCATACTGTTGGTCATTTACCAGAGGGTGCATGGTTGTGGATAATTGCTTTGTTTTGACTTAGAGTCAAGCTACTTGTAATAACAACGGTGGTGTGAGAATTTAGTAGTTACGCCTATTTTTATTTTTTTTCAATTTTACGATCAGCTTATTTTTTACATAATTTTATTTTATGAAAAAATATTTTAAACATCACGGTGCGTGCGTGAGATGCATGTTGTAATTGAAGAATGACGAAAGACTGAAAATTTGTTATCTTTTTAGTTATTTACATAAAATTTACATAATTTTTAGTTATTTACATATAATTTACATAGTTTTTAGTTATTTACATAAAATCATTTCTTGTCATAGTTTTCACATCTATCTCATTCTTCCCAACTTTTCAATTTAATATGTCTAGTCACTCAATACTCAGCAGTGTTCACAAGACACAAAGCAGGTCACTCAGTCAATCAAATGTATTGACTGCCTTCAAATTAAAATAAATTAATTCTATTAAACGCCGAAGGATAATAATTTAATGAATAATAAATTAATCTATTAAACGTCAAAAAAGAATGATATATCTAATAATAGATTAATTTTTCGAAATTAATTTTTTTTCTTCTATTGAATGATAGACCAGAGTATGGATCTGTAGTACATGTATGTTGTCGATTTTCGGATTGTACTTTACAGACCGCTTCGAGTTTGATTGATACTCCTTCAAATAATGCCAATTTGTCATGATCTTATTCTCAATCTCGAAGCTACAAGCCTCCTGATGACGATCTTAACATAAGTGAGACACTTATTTACGACTTGCATTCTTTTCTAGTGAAAATATCCGATTTTTATGTCATACATAACTTCCATCGTGCTATCAAATTCTCTTCATTCACTGAAACTTCAATTCCCGGTATAGCCGTATTTCTATTCCACCCCCCTTGAAACCTATTCGCACATCCATTATAGCAACATTCTCACCCATTCTGAGACAGACTTAGCTATTAAACTTTAACGAGCAGCAATTCAACATTTTAAATACTCTCAGAAAATTTACGGCAAAACTTTGCGAGGCTAATTCTCTGAAGGCATCAAAGGCGAAGTCTCGTGCGAACCTGATCCCAGCTTAATTACGCTTCTGTAATGATGCACTGCTACACAGGCGCGAGTAATGGGCATCCACAATATGTGCATTGGCTTTGTCTACCACTGCCCATTCATTCTTCTGCTATTATCTAGCTTCTTTCAAGTCATTTATGATTTATAACTTATGAATTAAAGATTTTTATTGAGGCTTTCTTGAAGTTTTTATGGTAGTTTGTTCATTCATTCACGGCATCCGGCTTATTCACCTTCGTAGCGTTCCACGAAGCACACTCAAAACCGTCTTCACCACTGTATCCTATTACGGTAGGCCGTATATCGAAGCTTACGAAGATTTTGAAAGGATTTTTAAGTTGTGGGAATTATAAAAATGCCAATATTTATACTATAACGAAAAATTATTAGTCTTAAAATTTATATACGTTATAGGAATTATTTTTAAAAGCTTAAAAATAAATTAAATTGTTTCTTAACGGTTTTTTATTCAACTGTTCATCGAACGGTCACTGGCTCAGACAGTCGCTCATGAATATTCAATTAGGAATTAAGGCTACACGTGTGCCTCTAAAATCTGCATTCTACTCAAAAAACCGATCAACCTGTCGATCTAATAATGCTTTAAAGTGAAGTGCCGAGCCAAGCAAAATAATTATAATTATATTAAAAATAAATTGTATGAGGCTAATGGAAGCCATTTGAAGGCTCTAGAATATGTCATATAAATTATATATTAGATAATTATCTTGAAATTATTTAAAAAACACTCAATTAAACTTTTTTTTCTTCACATTAAATTTTCAGCAACTAACCACTAAACTGCTGTTTTGACCATCCGTGATCTATCGTTATTCCATCACTAACCATTCATCAATATTCATCATCAATCAAACGCTTTCTTTCTGCTCATCTATCAATTATCCCTTCATCACGCAGCCATCTCCCATTCTCAACTTTCCCATCAATCAAAAATTAATCATTCTCCACCACAGACAGTTCTGCAATCGTAGACTGCAAGCTGAAACTGATTCTGGGCCTGATATGGACGCTCATCCTCCACTACTCCATCTCGATGCCCGTGTGGGACGAGGAGGAGGAGGGGAAGGCGAAGAAGCAAGAACAAACGCCCAAGCAACGACTGCTCGGCTGGGTGATGGGCAGGGCGCCTGAAGTGCCGGTCAACAAC
The DNA here is from genome assembly GCA_943735955.1 of Piscicola geometra. Classification (NCBI taxonomy): domain Eukaryota; kingdom Metazoa; phylum Annelida; class Clitellata; order Hirudinida; family Piscicolidae; genus Piscicola; species Piscicola geometra. The sequence goes on along the minus strand of OX030957.1, from coordinate 1,672,057 downwards.
TTCACCACCGACTGGAACGATGGTCGTGCCATTGGAGCCCTTGTCGACGGAGTGGCTCCTGGTAGGTTTCTTTGTTTGCATTGTAATACAATTTGTAAATGTGTCCGTTAAACTCGGGTACCTTTGTAATCTATTCCGACTGAAGTTTTAAACGTTATTTTGCCAATCGTCTTCAACATTTTATATTTTATTTTCAAATTCTCACCTCTTTAAATTATATTATTTAACTGTGTTTCATGTTACATAGAGCATTTAATATAATTTTTTAAAATAAACAGTTTATAAACTATAAACAATATTTTGGATAACAATATCTAATGACAAATATGCATAAAAAACAAAAATGCATCACAATTTAGCAATTTAATTCCTTATTGAAATGCTCCACAATGTTTTTATGCTGTGAGACCACACTGACCGACTGACTGGCCAACCCTCCTAAGGCTTGTGTCCTGACTGGGACTCATGGGACCCGAAGGACCGTGTTCCCAACGCCACTGAAGCCATGGACGCCGCTGAACAGTGGTTGGATGTGCCACAGGTGAGTGAAGCGAGGGAAGGAAGGAAGGAGGGAGGGAGGGAGCGAGGGAAGGAGGGAGGGAGGGAAAGAGGGAGGCGTGAAGGGGATTTTGCAATCGTTGGAAGAAAAGCGGATTGGAAAGATTAATAAGAAAAAACTGAATTAGTCACTGCGTACAGTTTTAAAACTGTTTTCGGCATGTCCATCCATCCACATTTCACACTCTCAACTCTTCAAACATCCACTTTTTTCCTACACACAGTTGATCAAACCGGCTGAGATGTGCAACCCGATGGTCGATGAACTGAGCATGATGACTTACCTCTCGCAATTCCCCAACGCCAAACTCAAGCCTGGAGCGCCACTGAGGCCCAAGACGAACCCCAGTAGGGTGCGAGCCTTCGGACCAGGTGCGCCAGTGGCGGTGTTATGATGATGGCTCGTTGGTTCGATTGGTTACTTTCAATTCTGGATTGGGGCGTGGATTGGGGTGATTAATATTTTTGTGAAAGATTAATTAATGAATTTTTTATTTCCAAATGAAGGAATAAATGGACGAATAGGTAAATGAATAAAGTCATAAAAAGTATTTATTTTGATACGTTATTTGTCTTTGATGTTCTGGCGCTTTCAATCAAACACCCGTATATTAATGGCACAGATAGTCTTTCTTCCATCAGTATACAATTTCTTTATTTTCTTTATTTCCATAGCACATGCTATGCCTCTTGACCTATTCGAATAAATTTTGAAGTGGCTTTTGAAATGCATGGCCAAATATATCAAGTGCTTCTATTCATTCTCAGCACATCTCTGTCTCAATTTATGGTCTAGTCTATTAAATTTATTACATTTATTTTAGTTAAATTTTCTTTAATTAAAATATGATTTTTACATTTATTCAAAGGATTATTCAAGTTTTATTTTTAAAATTATGATTTATGTCATGCTCTGATCAAATAAATGCAAGCACTGATTCTAAATTAGTCGGTTAATTTGGAAACACCGACTAAATATTTTATGTTAGTGTACTCGACATGTGTTAGTATTCTGTGGTATGAAACACGTTGATTCGATCCTTAAGTTCAAATCTAGAGTAATCGATTTTTTAATTAACGTCAGGCTTCGTTGATTAAAGTTTAATCAAAATTAGTTTTAAATTGATTTTTTCAAGGTAGTTATTGTTTGTGTTGCCATCAGTTTTACTAGAAGAACTATACCACACCCCACTGCATCTCAATTTTAATCAGATCAAATCTATTAATAGAAGAGTATCAACCACATGAATTAAAGCCACAAGTAACACAACCACTCTCACAGCTAAGGCAACAACCACAACAAATTTAAACCAATTACAATCTAGGTGAAATCTCACAACCCGTAAAAACTAAAACATCGCTTGAACATCATAAAAACTACAACAACCACCACCACAACAACAACCACCACAACAACAACAACCACCACAACAACAACCACTACAACAACAACCACTACAACAACAACCACCACAACAACAACAACCACTACAACAAAAACCACTACAACAACAACCACCACCCCAACAACCACCACAACCACAACAACGACAACAGGCATCGACAACGAAGGCAACAGCGTGGGCGCTCCAGCAAGGTTCACAGTCGAGACGTTCAGTGCGGGCAGGGGAGAGTTGGAGGTGCTTGTGAACAATCCCGATGGAGTGGTCGAGAAGGTGGGTGGGAGGAAGGAGGTTTGCTTGTTGTTTTGTGCGTTTATGGCCCAACCAACGAATTAATGTCTTTTAAAAATCATGTTCATTTCATCAAGCCGTTTTATTTAAAAGTGTACTCAATATTCAGTGTAAATTCTACCTTATGAGTGTTTGAACATTCATTAAATACATTGTATAGACTATACAACTATACAGTACAGTGCACCTTATACTTATTTTCATTGTATTCCGCTTGTTTTTATTTCGGGTTAATAATGATAACTATGCACTATCATTAGCAAAGCACCACAATAGGAAATCAATTTACTTTTCTTAAAGAACTTCTGAGGCTTATTTTAGGACGGAGAGTAGTCATTCTGCTTGTCATTGCTGCGTCCAAAAGCATTGCCTTAAGCGAGCCTATAGTCACAGAATGGATACTTTATCACATTGTGTAGCGCTATATGCGTAGTTTAGTAAGAAAGTTTAATTTTAAAAATAAAAATGCATTCTATTGCAAGAAGGCTTTGTAATGTGTGGCAGTAGGCGGTTGTAAGACGCTCATTTGTTTCGTTGAAATCTACGTTGATGACAACTTTGTAATAAGAATAAAAGAATTCACTGAGTCATTGAATCAAACGCGAAGAAGCCAACTGTACTGTAATTTATTCAATCAATGCTGGTTCAATCGTGTTCTTATCGGATTTTCAATCATGAAATTGTAATTCTTTCTAATGTATAGTTTATAAGTTAGAGGCTAATAATAAAAAGAACAATAAAAAAAATAAATTTAATAGTAATCATAATAATAAAAACAATAATAGGAATAATAATAGGGGTAATTAAAATATTATTAACATTATTAATTATTAATATTATTATTTTTTTTTTTGTTATAGAAAAGTTCACTTTGCATGAGCGTTTGCCCTCTGTATATATCACCGCATTAAAGCATTATTAATAAGAAAAATAAATACTTAAAATAAAATTTAATTTAAACTTTAATCTTTGAGGTGTTAGCGCTCAAGATATTATAAGCCGTCTGCAATAATAAACCTCGAAAGCCCTTCACACAGCATTGTGGGCGTTCTTGGCGTGAGTGTCTCTTAGCATTGCTACGCTAAATAATTACCAGGACTTGATGACGTCAGGCGCATCCTGTTTTAGGGGTGATTAGGCCAATCTGATGGCGGAAGGGGCGCTATTGATGCAAAACACTGCATATTCTCATGCATAGTAAACCATTGATTTTATAATTTTATATTTATTTTATTTATTTATTTTACATATTTATTGGTTGTCTTTTTAAAAAACATAATGAGCTTGGCTAGCGTCTTTTATTAATGTTCTTGTATTGTAAAATGTACAAATGCGCACTTATTTGAATATTATAGTACTATTTGGAAGTATTGTACACTGCCTTCAAAGTATATTCCCCCTCACTCCCTCTAAAGTGCGAGAAGGTCTTCAACAAGGACAGGAACCTCACCTACTCATGCTTCTACACGCCCACCAAGGAGGGGGAGTACAAGGTGACGTCATCATCATCATCATCATCATCATCACCATCGTTGTCGTAATCATCATCACCATCATCGCCATCATCACCATCACCGCATCACACAATAAAAAAACATAAATGAACACACGTCTACAACAAACAAGCACCAACATACCTCATCATGCATGCATCGGCAACGACAGGTGAGCATCAAGTTCGCAGGCCGTGAGATTCCCAAGTCTCCCTTCCTCGTCTCGGTCGAAGGCATGGCCGGTGACGCGACAAAAGTGTCGGCAACGGGACCTGGCCTCCAGAAGAGCGGAGTCTTCGTCAAGTCAAAGGCCACCTTCGACGTGCACACCAAAAGTGCGTGTGGTTGGATGCTTGCGTGCATGCGGCGTGCGTGTTTGCGTGTGGTGGTGGCGGCGGTTGGTGGGGGTCTGTGTGTTGGATTGTGCGGTGTGTTTGTGGTGTTTTGTGGACTGGATGTGCTTTATTATGGTGCGTGCGAAGGCATTTTGGGAGGCAGTATAGAGCGTGCTTGGCTGGGCGTTGACTTGAGAGGGGTGGCTCTAGGCTTCAGTGGCTTAGGCTGGTGAGTTTGCTTGCTTGCTTGGTAGCGCATTTTTTCTTAAATGTTGCTGTTATGAGCGATGTTGCAAAGTGGCAGAACTCTTCTAGTTAAGAATACCCGAGTCTGTTAAGCTTTTTGAAAATGTTTGTATTGTTTGCAAAAGCACGACTTTGTTGCTTGAAAGTTTTAAACTTTTGTTCGAATAGTCAAGAGTGTGAAAATAAATGTACTTTTTTGTCTTTGAGTAATTCTTAGTAAGTTTATAACTGCATATCAACACACACACACACACACACACACACACACACACACACACACACACACACACACACACACACACACACACACACACACACACACACAAACACACACACACACAGAGACACACACACACACGCACACAGACACACACACACATAAACACACACACACGCATACACATACACATACACACACATACACACACACACACACACACACACACACACACACACACACACACACACACTCACAAAGATGGACTTCAATTTGATCATCTGGCATCAGTTATGCATTCCAATCAATTCATTCCAGGCCTCTTTCTTCTTAAGGCATTCCTTCAATCTACATGCTCAACATGTTCAAGTAACCAAGTAGCGAAGATATCGTACATTAGTTTTAAATGGCTTAAGCACAAACAAAAGTAATTTGACCAGTAGTTCTTTCTCTAATGGCTGTTAATAGCTGCTCAACCAGGATATGCAACTCAGTAACCACAGACCCATTTCTAACTCTAGCCTTTTTTCTACTAATTATTCTTGTTTTATTGGTATATTTACTTATTTTCTTTCTAATTTTCGTAAAATTGTAATTTTGTTTGATTAATGATTGGTCTTTATGCTATCATTGAAGGGTTTTTTTTGTTTCTTTGATCGTTTATCTGGTAATTAAATGGCGCAATGATGCTTGCGGTTGCCATTGCAAGTCGCCAGTAATTAGTGCAGTCTTCCCAATAGCGAACGACACTTTATTGCTGATGAACCACTTTCAACCACCCATTTGGCACCCGATAATAATGGATGCCGTGAAATTCAATTATTCAAAAAACATTGAAAAAAGCATCGCTGCATAAATAATGTTAAATTAATTTAAAATAACCATAATGAATCTTCATCATCTACAACTAATTGCCAACAAGCACCACCACTGCCACCACAGACGCGGGCACAGGAGTGGTCGACGTGGTGGTGGTTGATCCGCACGGCCACAAGCACTCCACGAAGGCGAACATCGTCAAGAAGTCTGAGGAGTTGTGGCAGGTGGACTACACCCCGGTGCAAGATGGCCTTCACACCATCAACATCCTCTTCGCCGGAAAGGCCATTCCTGAAAGCCCCTTCTCGGTCGGAGTGTCGCCAGGTCAGTGCAGTGGTTGGGAGGTTTTTTATTTTGTGGGGTTTTAAGTTACGGGTGTTTTTTTATTTAGCGGATTTGAATGGTTTGGAAGTATAGAATTATTTGAAGATCAATGAAGTATTTATCCTTTTTAACATCCTAAACGAATGAAGGGTATCAAGACTGAACGAGTTAGATGTTTGTTTGAACGGATAAGTAGCCATTATATACTCCAACCACCACAGCTATCGACGCGAAGAAGTGCTACGTGACGGGCAGGGGCGTGCAGTCGAGTGGCGTGAGGGTGGGAGACGCCGCTGACTTCAAGGTGCACACAGCAGGCGCAGGTGATGGCGTGCTGAAGGTGGAAATGAAGGCGCCAGGGGGAGCGGACGAGAGCGTGAGGATGAAGAAGGTTGACGCTCACACGTACGAGTGTCACTACGAACCGAGCAAGGTGGGAGAGTACGTCATCAACGCCACCTTCTCCGGCATGCCGATCTTCAAAAGCCCCTTCAACGTTGACGTGGCAGCCACCAGACCCACCAAGATCAGGGCGTTCGGACCGGGTCTCTACTCTGGAGTGAGCGACCATCCAGCCTCGTTTGTCGTTGAAACCAACGGAGAGACCGGAGGCTTAGGTGGGCTGCAATGCAACGTTTTTTGCATAATTATTTTTTTCATGGATACAGTGCTCGTTTTATAAAGTTCTATGATTGGTTTTTTTGTATCAGTAGTTTTTTTTTAAACCATGAGTCTTTCATCCTATTTATTATTTATTACTTGTTATTTATTCACCATATTTTATGATCCTCAAGTCTTTTTTTACATTTTTTCACTTACCCCTTAATCTGTTTGATTTAAAAATGAAATTCAAAGCGTTTATCCAAGCTTGAGTTCGTAGGCAGGCTCGGAGGCGACCTCTTAGACAGCCTTATCTTTCCACCAGATAAACTTTGGTCATATTTACAGAATGAGAAATCATGAAAGCGCGCGTGTTTATGTGCTTGAATACATGCAAAGATGTTTCTTCGTGTGTTTGCGTGTTTTTAGATTTATTTTCTAATTGTTATTTTATATAAGATTTTATTAAATATAGTTTAAGGGTGTTTGTATTTATTGATCTGCGTCTTCTAAATGATAATCAATTCTCATAAAATATATTGTTCACTTGCTTACTTTCCAACACTTTTCATTCCTCGCCATCCGCAAAGTCCCAAGACGCCTTCATACCACCACTACGTCATTTCCAACCCATCTTCAACCCATCTCCAACCCATCTCCAACCCATCTCCAACCCATCTCCAACCCATCTCCAACCCATCTCCAACCCATCTCCAACCCATCACCAACCCATCTCCAACCCATCTCCAACCCATCTCCAACCCATCTCCAACTCATCTCCAACCCATCTTTCAATCGTATACCACTCTCCCTCCAGGCTTCTCGATAGAGGGTCCTTCACAGGCTAAGATCGACTGTTCCGACAATGGCGATGGATCTGCAACGATCACCTACCTTCCCACCGAAGCTGGTGTGTTTTTAGCAACTAAATTCTTTAATCTTATTGAGAAAAAGAATCTTATTGTGCAAAGGTTGCCTGGAGCATCGATGTAGTTTATAGCGATTGTTTCTAGTTTATGCATTTACGGGAAATTACAAAAGAAATTAAATGATTTAGCATTTAAACTCTCGTTTTTATCAATATTCTCTCCATTCACACCATCAGTACCACTTGCAATTTTTGAAATCCACCAACAATACAATAATAATTATTATTACAATTTTTAGGCGCTATATAAAAACGAAATAAAAATAATTATTATATAGGAGAATACGCCATCCACATCTTATGCGATGATGAGGACATCCACCTGTCCCCATGGATGGCCGACATCAAGCCAGCTCCCATCGAGGCCTTCAGTCCTTCTAAGGTGGAGTTGGTAGTGTGGTGGAGTTGGTAGTGTGGTGGAGTTGGTAGTGTGGTGGAGTTGGTAGTGTGGTGGAGTTTGTAGTGTGGTGGAGTTGGTAGTGTGGTGGAGTTGGTAGTGTGGTGGAGTTGGTAGTGTGGTGGAGTTGGTAGTGTGGTGGAGTTAGTAGTGTGGTGGAGTTGGTAGTGTGGTGGAGTTGGTAGTGTGGTGGAGTTGGTAGTGTGGTGGAGTTGGTAGTGTGGTGGAGTTGGTAGTGTGGTAGAGTTGGTAGTGTGGTGGAGTTGGTAGTGTGGTGGAGTTGGTAGTGTGGTGGAGTTTGTAGTGTGGTGGAGTTGGTAGTGTAGTGGAGTTGGCAGTGTGGTGGAGTTGGTAGTGTGGTGGAGTTTGTAGTGTGGTGGAGTTGGTAGTGTGGTGGAGTTGGTAGTGTGGTGGAGTTGGTAGTGTGGTGGAGTTGGTAGTGTGGTGGAGTTGGCAGTGTGGTGGAGTGTGTCGTAGAGTGGTTGGAAGGAGATGAAGTAGTAGCATTCGAGTTTTGAAGCATGCTTTTTACTATTTTGCGCTCGTTGGTGCAATGGTGTTTGAATGTTTTTTTGTTTGTCTTTAAACTTTGGAATATTTAACTATTTCAATATTTTCAAAATAAACACACACACGACACAGGTGAAGGTGGTGGGAGGAGCAATCCCGAAAGAAATCATCGTAAACGAGCCGGTGGAAGTGGTGCTGGAGACGAAGGGCGCTGGCAACGGGAAGGTGGACTTCATCGTCTACGACTCCGACTACAAACCCATCGAGAGCACCGTGGTCGACAATGGCGACGGCACTCACACGTGCAGGTTCACTCCCAGGAAGACTGTCAAGCACGTCGCTGTGGCAACCTTCGGGAACGCCATCGTCGCCAAGTTTCCGCATCTTGTGAGTCGCCTCTTGTTTGTTGTTTTGCGATTTTTGGTGATCATTGTTTTTATTGGAGATGTTTTTGAGGGGTTTAATTTTAGTTTTTGCAGGCTTGTGATTGGATTTTGGCGTGCGTCTTTGTGTGCTTAGAGGCTTCAAGGGTTGGCAGTAGAGGGCTCTTCAAGGGTTGGCAGTAGAGGGCTCTTCAAGGCTTAATCAAGTGCTTCGAAAACTTGAAGTTCCATCTCCAGTTTAAGTCATCAAAAAGCTCTTTGGACCAATGCTAGTTTGGGCAAAATTTTAATTGTATCGCTTAATCAGTACAGAAAACCTAGGATTTAAGTGGATTTTGAATTGTATAATTATTATATTTTTTCAATTTTTTTGTCTAAATAACAAATAATTTGCAATTAATTATATAATTGAGTTGATTTTCTTTAAAGGAATCTCTACGAATAACTTCAAGTAATTCTAATTGCCTTTCACAAATTTCTCAAAAACGTCTATAAACCTTCCTTCCTTGCTTCCTTGCGTCAGTTCAAAGTGACAGAGTCGATCAACCCGTCGATGGTTCGTCTCAGCGGGGCTGCCCTGAGCAGAGACCTCAAAGTGGGACAACCAAGCACCTTCAGCGCTGACTGCTCCAAAGCTGGGCCAGGTATGCCCCATTCTCTCAATATCTCTTTCTCCCTCCATCTCTTTTTCTCTCTTTCTCTAGTCACTACTTCTCCTAAACAATTAGATGATTTTTATTGTGATATTCATTGTATTCTTGGCGGGTTGGTGTTATCGAAATTAATCAAAGCATTTCCCTCATTATTTCAATTCTTTCAATGGGAAGACATACAAAAGCCTTGAGTGATTCATCATCTTCACCCCATCACGCTTACTCACTACTTCTTTCTACATATACCCCTCATCTTCACGACATAATTGCAGGAGAACTGGACGTGGTGATGGTGGACGAGGAGGGTACCCAGGTGCCCTGCGAGGTGATCGAACTTCCCAACGGAGTCTTCCAGGTCGCCTTCACGCCAACCAGGTCAGGCGTGCACACGGCGCAGGTCTACTTCGCCGATGTCCTCCTGCCTGGTGGTCCCCAAACCTTCAACGTCGTTCCCAGCGCTGACCCTTCCAAGGTGCTTTTCGTTGCATTTGTGCATGGAATTGTGTGTGAGTTTAATAAAGTATTGGTTTCAAAGTTGGAAACAATTAATTTTTATAAAATATTGTTCGAAAAGTAATTTTAATTTGAAATTTATCGAGAAGTAATTCCGTATAAATAAAAATATTTAAAATTTTAATTGAATAAACTTCAGACAAATCACCATTCTAATTGACGCCAACAGGTGAGGGTGAAAGGGGAGGGGGTCAAGTCGTCAGGGGTGTCTGCGAGCTTACCAGTGTCCTTCGTGGTGGATGCAAGCGAGGCAGGAGAGGGGCTGGTCGATGTGCTCATCAAGGTTTTGTGCATCGTTTCATCAGTTTTAACCAATGATTTATCAGCTTTAATCAATGATTTAACGATTGATTAAGAAATAGCTGGTTATTTTTCGTCTTTTGAATTAGCAACTTTTAACTTTCTCATTTTCAAGGACCCCGAAGGGAACAGTGTGAGGCCAGAGGTGAAGGAGCAGAAGGGGAGCAAGAACGTTTACCAGGTTCGAGAGAAGCGCACGAACATTTCACTTCGTTTGTGACGAACCATTCAGTCCATATTGTAGCACAAAGCAGGAAACTGCTTTTAATTCAATAACGCTCAAACTTCCTCCATCTTTTTGAACGTCATCACCGATTCAAAACTCTCTCCCACAGGTGACCTACACACCGGAGAGTGAAGGCGCCTACGTCATTCCAGTGAAGTTCAACAACCTCCACGTGCCCAACTCGCCCTTCAACGTCAGCGCACTGCCGGTGGGAGACGCGGAGAAAGTCAAGTTTGTCGGTAGGTGACTTCTTCTTTTCTTCTTGTTGCATTGTATTGATGCGTAGTTTTGTGCTTAAGGATGATGATGAGTAGTTGAAAGCCATTGTATTTAAGACAATTTTATTTCAAAAAAACTTATATATACTTTAGCTTGCACAGTCTCGCCAGTATTAAGATAATCTAATTTTTGATTTCACAATTATTAATCGATCCTTTTTTTAAATTTCATCTTCCGTTCCACAGGCAATGTCGACTCAATCATCCCTGTTGGCAAAGCATGCACCCTGACCCTGGACCCTTCAGGTTGCTTGCGTTGGTTGGAGGGAAGAGGGATTAGAATGGAATTTGAAAATATTTATTCGCTTATTTCAAAGCTTTTGTTTTTTAACTTCATAAACGAAACTCTTCTCGCTAAGTTATCAGCATCTTTGTGACTGGCAAGCGCTTTTCGATTCGAAAACTTAAACCTCAGTAACCTAAGCACTGCTCTCCCTCGCAAACTCAACCACACCATCTTCACTCCAACATTCAACCACCACCACACCATTCTCACCGCAACACAACACTCAACTCCCACATCATTCTCACCACAACACAACACTCAACCACCACACCATTCTCACCACAACACAACACTCAACCACCACATCACCCTCACCACCAACAGAAGCAGGCGAAGGCCAAGTAACGTGCCGCATCGGCTGTCTCTCGGATGACGACGTTGACATCGACATCCTCGACAATGGCGACGGCACCATCAGCGTCGTCTACACGCCGACCACCGTTGGAGAATACGCCAGCGAGATCAAGTTCGGAGGCAGGCCCGTTCCTAAAGGAAATTTCGTTCAAAAGGTGCGTTGTGTAGGGTTTTTTAGCGGCGTTTAGGTTAATGAGGGTAATTATGCGAACAGGATTAATGGATTGTGATGGTGAATATTGTTTTATGTCTCAAGCTTCCATGCTTTTATTAGTTATTTCCTGTTTGAAAATTTATATTTATTTAAGGTATTTTTTTTCTTTTTGGAAATATTTACTTTAAATGTCTAATTTTCAATTGTGGTTATTAATTTTGAGTTTTTTCATCACTATTATTATCTTGAACCAGAAGGAGGTTTGTTATATCGTTTGAGAATTGTATGTATTGTTGTGTTCTTGTTTGGGAGCGAATGCATCAGAACTTTAGGAGTCGACCAGTTTCATGAAAAATAGATTTTCTAAATTATTTGTTAATCACTAGTTGGCACAAATGTAAAAAAGATGATTTTTAAAACTTTATGTGATTAAATTGTATTGATTGAATTGTTAACTTAATTAAAAAAACTAATATTAATTTTTTAACCATAAAAAATTCACTTTTTTAGAAACTAGACTGTTTAACCGTAACACTGATGACTTTTTTTTACATGAATTTCTGAAGCGTCTGAAGAATTCTTGCACAACAGCCGCTGAAACCCTCCTTGGCACATCGATGCATCACCGATCAATCGCCCGCCTAGCATGACTAATTAATACAGACATTCACGCTGAATTTCAGCGTCAGGTCCTTAAAACCCCTTGAAATGTAATTCACGTATGAGCTTGTTTATATGCTTATCTCCATCTTTGTATTTTCAATTTTGTATATGTAAAGTTTTTTTAAGGTTTTTATTTTTCAACTACTAAACTTCTCGACCATCGAACAGCAACTCGGGCACAAACTGGAGCAATGAAGTTTATTCATTAAACAAAACTGAAAGTCTATAAGCAATTTATCTTCATGAATTGGGAAGTGTATTATTGCACGGATCCAATTAACTGAAGGTTGTGTTCTTGCATACTCCATGCACATATGCATGTGTGTTTTCCAGCATATAAACTGACGCCGAATCGGCACGCGCATGCGATTGCTCTGTTTCGATCAGCAAGGGCAGGCTCAGAGTTTATACGAATGGATTCCTGCTAGGAGACCTTTACACATAATTAACTTTTAAGTTTGTATTGGTATTGGCGGTATTAAAGTTAACAGTGTATACACTGAATCAGAAAAAAATCTTTGATGAGAGTTCTGGATTAACTGAATTCGTCGCTTGAAGCTTCTAGAGCTTGTTCTTGAATGGATAGCTCCTACCGTCTCCACGACGAAGACTTTGTTGCGAAATATAATGCAGTCGACAGTGGTCCAGGCATCAGCAGTGGGGGAGCGAGAAGAAAAAGAAACAAGTTGGTGATGTGCCAGTCGGTCAGCAAGAACACAGAGCAGGTGAAGGAGGTGGACGACAGAGGCAACGAGAGGTGGAAGCAAGTGAGCGCCAACAACTGGGTGGAGAGGGACACCCAGCAGTACGAGTGGACGTACAACAGACCAACAGAGGTGAACTTCATCGACCACCACGCTCCCTTGAAGAGTATCAAGGCTGGACTTCTCGAGCATCCTCTGTTGGATGAGAGGATCAGACAGCTGGTGGGAAAAGATAAGCAGTTGGTGCTCACTTCGAGCAGTCACCAGAGCTCACCGCTGGTCACCTGGTCAGGCGTCGATGCCATAAAAACCAGCGAGGATGGTCGAGGAAAGTCCGCTTCGGTCACGACCAGAGAAGGCTCCAAGCAGGTGCACTGCGAGGAAGCCGTGTGGATGGTCGCCAACAAACAACCACTGTGCGTTGCCGACCAAACAAGTGCCGTGACAGTCTTTCACAACGATCCAGGCACACACACTCCAGTGTTGCATCACACGTCTCAAGCACACGAGCGCACTGCAACTGCCACTCCACGACGACAACGCAGAAGAAGACAAGAAGAATTCACTTCTGCACACACAATCAACTTCCAACACCACCACAAGCAGCCGGTGTCATCCTCTCTCAGACACGACGATGATGAAGGAGACAGAAGACAGCTCAGAAGACACCTCAACAAGCGCCTCGACCACGGCAAGGTATCGAGGGTTCTACCAACGTGTGCATGCATGCAGTGTCCCGAAATCGTCGAGAATTCTTGCGCTAGCATCTGTTCATGGGAGTTTAAGTTGCATGTGTCTTGAAATAGCTTCGAAAAGATTAAACCTGCGTTTATCTCTTTTGTTTTATGTAACTCACTTGTGTCTTTGGAAATTTCAGGTTTTTGTTGCTTCCGTTCAAGGTTCCGTTACATGATTTTTCGATGTTTTCTATATAAAAAAACATAGGGTAGAATACCACACGCGTAGTTGCGAAATGTACATTTATGCATACATTCGCTTATGTTTTCTCGTTTGTTTTGACTTCCTCTCAAAACATTTTGCGGTTCACATTGTCAAGTGCAGATTGCTTTTTTAACTTTTAAACAGATCGCTTCTTGCACAGTGTGTTTGTTTGTTTTCGAACGTGCTTCCGGGTGTTTATATTCTAATTGCCTGTCTATTACACTCAAAACATCATGTTTGAATGAGCGTATTGATGATTTACCAGTTACTTATTTATTAGAAGTTATAATAATCTTTTTATTTCTTTTTACGCAGGCCCTCAGTCCACAGGACTACGCCAAAGCAGTGGCAGATGATGAGGTAAGGTTATTGAGTGGACAAGCATCATCGTAATCATAATCATCGTAATCATAATCATAGTAATCATAATCATCGTAATCATAATTATTGTAATCATAATCATCGTAATCATAATCATCGTAATCATAATCATCGTAATCATAATAATCATAATCATCATCATCGTAATCATAATTATTGTAATCATAATCATCGTAATCATAATCATCGTAATCATAATCATCGTAATCATAATCATCGTAATCATAATCATCGTAATCATAATAATCATAATCATCATCATCGTAATCATAATCATCATCCTCCTCCTCTTCCTTCTCCTCACCATTATTCCCTTTATTACCTTGCCGCTAATTAGCTGGTGATAAAACATTGGTAGGACTTAGCGAAAGAGTGGAGTAGTCATGAGGCTTATCACTCTTTCCTTGACCTTCAAACTTACTTTTTCTAAACTAAAAGAGAATAGTGAAGCTTCATTGCATTTTTTAAGAGTATTTAGCTATAAAAAAGAGCTTGCAAAATGTGCAATTAGCTCGGAATTCCACAAGACGCCGTTGAAAAGGCATTTGTTTAAAAAGATTCAAATGCTTTCTTGCAAACTTACTCCAGGATAAGGTTGTATGTTTAATTGTGTAGAAGCAGTTTTAGAAAAAGTTTTAAGATAAACTCAGTTTTTATATTAATTATATTAAGTTTCCAGTGATAAAATCTTTGAATTTTTTTTATTCTAATTTTAATTCAATTAAAGACTTTTACCATTTTGTTAATAATGTAAATTTAAAAAAGCATGTTATAATCAGTGTAGATAGAGCACTGACATGTTGTAAGACACGCACGAAGATCAAAAAACCTCCAAAGAGAACATTAAACTCGGCATTCCACAGCATTCTGAATCCTCCTTCAAACGTCTTTCCTGCTGCACAACAGGTCGAAGGACTCATAGTGCCAAAGAACGTCACAGGCCTCAAGTCACGCAAGGGAGTGAGGGGTCTTGATGATGATGACGATGAGTTCAGACCCGTTGAGTTCAGCCTTCCCATTGGACCCATCTTTTCCTTCGTCTCAGGTAGGCTTGAGGCTTTGTGGCTTTGTGACTTTCTTATATACGTTGAAGCTAGTTTAAAATATATTTTGAAATAACTCGTTCAGGATTTGAATTTTTCTTGACTACTCGAATGATCATCAAGTGAAAGCCTTAGACATCAACCACACCACACCACAACAACCACGACCACAACACAGCGGAGATAGTGACACCATCGGGCCTGAAGGAGCGACCCAAGGTGGTGGACAACCACGACGGAACGGTGGGCATCGTGTACACACCGCGCGAAGAAGGTTTGCACCGCCTGAGCGTCGACTACAACGACAAGCCCATCCACGGCAGTCCCTTCGAGTTTTTCGTCACCAGCCAGCAGTCGGGTGTCGTGACCGCCCATGGACCAGGCTTGTCCCATGGTGTCATCAATGAAGAATGCGAGTTCACTGTCGTCACCAAAGATGCTGGAAATGGTGGGTGTTTTGTCGGGACTTTTGGTTTGTTATCGCTGTTTTTGAAGTGCTATGCCTTTATGGGGCTCAGAAACACGACAAGCCACTCTACCACTAACTATCCTTTTCTCAACTCAAAATCAACCTTCCATTCTTCATTTCCAATTTTCCACATAACCTCTCCGATAGGAGGACTGGCGGTCTCGATCGAGGGTCCATCGAAGGCGGACATGAACTGCCAGGACAATGGCGACGGCACTTGCTCCATCAGCTACCTGCCCACCGCTGCAGGCCTCTACAAGGTGAACGTTCTCTTCGAAGACAAGCACATCCTCGGCTCTCCATTCAGCGCCAAGATCTCGCCTTCTGGTCGGCATAGGTCTTTTGTATTTAAATGTGTTTTGAGCGCTCTTGAATTTATTAAAAAGCGCTATATAAATTTATTTGATTGATTAAATGATTGAAATGTACATTGAGATTTAATTGATTTCACTTCAATCACTTCACAGCTTATGATGTTTTGAGTGAATTAAAACAATTTTGAATAGACTTTAAACAAGCCATTCCATCAAAAATCTTAAATAAAGAGTTGAGAATACTCAGAAGTCAACCACCAATCACTTCGCCACCACCACCACCATCGCAGACAAGGACAAAAGCACGAATGAGACGGCAGTGGGCAGGAGCTCAGAAGTGCCGTTGAAGCTGCAAGAGACAGACCTGAGCAGCCTCACCTCCACCATCACCTACCCCTCAGGCAAGGTCCTGCCATGCACCATCAAGCGACTAGACGATGGACAGATAGGTGAGTTGATGAATGGGTTGGTGGGTGGGTAGGCGAGTGAATGGGTGGGTGGGAGAGAGTAGATAAAGTGGTGGAGGGGATACCATTGCATTTATAGTCTAGGTTGTGTCTACGAGGACTTGTCATTTGCGTTTGACCAATAACTTAAACTTTTCCCACCAACAAGGAACCATCCCACCATCCCGTCTAATATGCAATATAATGCTTCATAAATTTGTTTGCCCATACACAAAACAAACTTAAAAGGCACACTACAATGCCACGGCACACACTCCACCATGCAACCACCAACGCAGGCATCGGCTTCACACCGACCGAGGTGGGCGTGTACACGGTCGAAGTGCTCAAGCATGGCAAGGCAGTGCCCAACTCGCCCTTCAAGATCACCGTCACTGAGGATGAGTTGGCTGACGCGAGCAAGGTGAAGGCGTACGGGAGGGGACTGCGAGAAGGCAGAGCCAACGAGATCAATCGCTTCTCCATCAACTCCAAAGATGCCGGTTCGTCACTTGATCATTTACTCATTTATAATACAATACAATAATGCGTATTTATAATCATTTAGTCCTTTAATCATTGTCCATTGAGTCAACCCATGTGTGTGAGCAGGCAAACACACACACACACACACAAACACACACACACACACACACACACACACACACACACACACACACACACACACACACACACACACACACACACACACACACACACACACACACTCACACACGCACACACACGCACACACACACACACTCACACACGCACACACACACGAACAACAGGTTACGGAGGCATCAGCTTGTCGGTAGAGGGACCTAGCAAGGCAGAACTTGAGTGTTTCGACGTGTCGGACGGAGTTTGCGACGTGAAGTACAAGCCCTCAGAGCCCGGAAACTATGTTCTGAATATCAAATTCGCTGAGGAGCACATCCCCGGTATGTGTGTTTGTGTGTTATTGTGTGTTTTTGTGTCCGTGTGTATGTGTGTGTGTGTCTTTATGTGAGTTGCATTTTGTGCGTGTTTGTAACGTGTTTGTTTTGCCAGGTGCTAAAACTTCTTGGTATGTATTTTTATACCTTTATCTTCACTTATCTTTACCACTTTTGAAGCGATCTTTTATTTCTTTGCAACATATTTGAATAGAAAAAAGAAATATATACTTATATATATATATTTTAAATGTATATTATACATAATATTTACATATAAAAATATAATTACAAATAATATAATCCAAAATATATACAATTACAATGTTCAATTGTGCACACACACACACACACACACACACACACACACACACACACACACACACACACACACACACACACACACACACACACACACACAGGAAGTCCTTTCTTGGTGAAGGTGGATGGGGGAGTGATGTCAGACGAGGTGTCGAGGCAGAGGGGAGTGGCAGATCAGGTGGATGTGGGCAGCCAGTGCGAGATCTCCCTCACCATCCCTGGTAGGAAACCATTTAGAAGCCATCCATCCATCCATCCATCCATCCATCCATCCATCCATCCATCCACCATGAATGGCCATTCTTGCGAGAATGTTCTGAGAATTTTGCTGGCTTGATTGTCTTTCTGTCACACTTATCTGACTGACTAGTTTTTTAAAGGAAAAAGTCTACTTTGAGATTAACATTTTTAGAGCTTTATTTGGTGTTAAAATTTTTTAATAGTAATTTAATCTCCACGACCACAACAACAACCAATGCAACAACTCACTCCACCAGCCACAACACACAACAACCCACCCACGAAACCCCACTAACCCACAACACTCACCCAACCACCGCAACAGCGATCAAACAGCGTGACTTGGAGGCGACGGTGATCAGTCCAACGGGCCGAGTGGAGCGTTGCGAGGTGGAGGGCGCGGGCAGGGACCAGTTCAACATCGCCTTCGTTCCCAAGGAGCTCGGAGTTCACACTGTCAGCGTCAAGCATCAGAACATGCACATCCCTGGTGGGTGGTTTGTAGGTGGTGTGGGGGGTTTGTGGGTGGTTTGTGGGCGGTGTGGTGGTGGTGGGGTTTTGTTGTGGGTTTCGTTTTTTGTTTTATTTTGTTGGTAATGCGATTTTGTCGTGTTATGATTTTAAAATCGTATTTTTGAAAATGTTTTATATATATTTCTTATAGTGCTTTTTAAGAATTTTCAACTTTCTCAAAAATTTTCACTAAACCTCCTCTTCCTCCTCGCTGCATTGCAGGCAGTCCATTCCAGTTCACAGTGGGACCGATAGTGGGAGGAGGGGCACACAAGGTGAAGGCAGTGGGACCAGGCCTCGAGAGGGCTGTTGTATCGGAGCCTGGTTAGTTCGCAGTGCTGTTGATGATGTTGCAATGGATTTGTTGATACATTTTTTTAAGTTTTGTGGGTTTAAGATGTAGTGCTTCATCGTCAACCAAATCAACATTTATTCTTTTATTCTTCCACATTCACCACTTTTTCACCATGTCTCATCATCATTCTCCATCACGACCAGTCATTCCACCACCATCCTCTGTCTCCTCTCCACTCACACATTCTAACCACCACCACCATCCTCTGTCTCCTCTCCACTCACACGTCCTAACCACCACCACCACCACAACAGCGCAGTTCAACGTCTACACTCGCGAAGCGGGCGCTGGTTGCCTGTCGATCGCGATGGAGGGCCCATCGAAGGCGGACATCCAATTCACCGACGCCAAAGACGAGTCCTGCTTGGTCACGTACACCTGCGACACACCTGGTTCGTTGAAGGGCTTCAGAAATGGCTTGTGTAGATGTTGGAACGAATACACAATTGTGTAGTTGTATGGGTGTTGAAGCGATGATGATTTTTATTTGATTACACTGCACTAGTTGATCACAAAGGCATGCACACATACGCACGAATACACACACAAACACATACACGCACACACAAACACACACATAAACACACACACACACACACACAGGGGACTATCTGGTGTACCTCAAGTACAACGAACAGACAGTGCCTGACTCGCCTTTCAGAGTGTACGTCAGTCCATCGGAGGACCAGCGCAGACTGAACATCTCAGAACTGCAGGAGCTCGGCTGTCAGGTGACCATTCATGCATCAGTTGTCTCATTGCTTTCCCGTCAAGATATTAATTAATTTTTGTTGTTTTTTTTAAACGGAGGTCGATCTGCAAGTGTAATTTTTAAGGTCATTGTCGCTTCTTCCTGTGATTTGTAGATGATTTATTTTTTCCAAATGGAACTAGAACTCATTCAAATAGAATTAGAAGAAATTTTTTTGATTTATTCAACACATAAATACTAAGTAAACTAATTCGTTCACTAATACAATTTTTTTCGTTTCTTACTCCACCAGTTGAACGTTCCAGCGGCGTTCACAGTGGGAATGCAGAGTGGCAAGGGTGGCTTGGACGCGTACATAGTGGCGCCATCGGGAGCTCAGTCGGAGGCTGTCGTTGAAGAAGTGAAGGATGGTGAGTGGAGATTAAGGCTTTTTATTAACATTTTTGCGGTTTTTGGTTTAAAAAAATATTTTTCTTTGGTTGATTGCGTCGCATTAGCGGGGGTTTAATAAAAATCTGAAATGTGAATTAATCTTGGATAGGATTGTCTTCTATTGATTATACAACTGCTTTGCCACGCGCTTCACACATAAAACCACTGATTTTATTCATTCAAAATTCATTTCTTGAATCAACCACTTCAATCAACACCTACCACCCACCACTCCAACCAACCACTCCATCAACTCCAAGCAACTAACTCATCTATCACTCTAACCAAACACTCCAACCCACCCACTCCAACCAACCCACCCACTCCAACCAACCAACCAACCCACCATTTCCAACCAACCCACCCACCCACTCCAACCAACCTACCCACTCCAACCAACCAACCCACCCACTCTAACCCAGCCACTCAAACCAACCAACCAACCAATCCCTCCAACCACCCTCAGAGAAGTGCACCATAAGGTTCGTGCCGAGGGAAAATGGTCTGCACAAGATCTTTGTCAGACAAAATGGTCTTCCCCTGGTCGGCTCTCCCTTCACTGTGCTGGTCGGCAACGTGGAGGCAGACCCGAGCCTGGTCAGGGTGTATGGAGAGGGCCTCGTGAAGGGACAGACAGGTCGGTGAGGGCATGTTTGAGGGGGGTTTGGTTGTTTTTAAAGTCTGGTAAACATTTTCTTTGGTGTTGATGTGTTAAAATGAAAAATTATTAAAACTCGACGTCTTTTTCTATTTGTCTAAGCCACTTTTTTTTAGATCTTAACACACAAACCTCCCAACAACAAGCACCACACACAGGCCAGCCTGCAAAGTTCATCGTGGACACGACGCATGCGGGCTCGGGTGCTCTTGCTGTGACGGTGGATGGTCCATCGAAGGTGCAGCTGAATTGCAGGGAGGTGCCCGATGGATACGAGTTCAGCTATCTGCCTTCAGCGCCTGGCGACTACATCATCTCGGTCAAGTACGGTGGATCATCGCACGTGCCTAGCAGTCCCTTCAAAGCCACCGTCACTGGTGGGTGGTGCTTGTCGCGTGTGTTTTTGCATTATGATTATATTTTAACCTTAAAAGTATTTCTTTCACATTGCTAAACCTCTCAAAATAATTCATACAAATTTATATAAATTATTCACAAAACACACGCACCAGGCTCCGGAAAGGCGGGCGTTTGGAACGAGCAGTCGAACATCGTCGTCGAGACTGTCACCAAGTCTTCCACCACACACAAGTACTCTGCCCCCGAGCGCTTCTACGACTCTGACGCCTCGAAGGTGCAGTCGAAGGGCGCAGGTCTCCAACGGGCCAACACCAACGAACAAGCTGCCTTCGTCGTTGACACTTCCAGAGCCGGTGAGGGAATTTGCAGCTGTGTGTGCTTGATGGAAGGTTGAAGGGTGATTTGCCGTTTACGAAATTATTGATTTTGTAAAATCTGTTAAAATATTTTTCTTCTTGTTTTAAAGTTGTAAATTTTTTTCTCTAACAATATTTAATTCGATATTCCATCTCCAGGCCACAACATGCTGCTGGTAGGAGTGATGGGACCAGAGCTACCGTGCGAGGAGGTTTCGGTCAAGCACCACGGAGCTGGTCAGTACGGAGTGGTGTACAGGCCTGGAGAGAGGGGAGAGTACGTGCTAGTCGTCAAGTGGGGCGAACAACACATCCCTGGAAGCCCCTTCCACATCGAGGTTCAGTGAGCCTCACCCGCCCAAGCCCGCTCGTCCGTCCGTCCATCCGTTCTACCACTACTACTTTTAGACAAATATATTCACAATTGTATGTTTTTATATAACGTATCTATTTTTTCGCAAGTTTTTATGGCTAGATCCTAGACATAGTGAATGATTAAGTTATCCGAGCCTTTGCTTCGGTCTGTGTAAGAACTTAGTGAAACTTTTGTATGTGTAAGTGACGATGACGAAGACTTTTTTAATGCAAAAAACGATTGATTGCTATCTAAGGTACTCTTACATCTTTTTGTGATTTTTTTAATTTTTTAAATATACATTTTTAAATTTAACTTTATTTATATAATGTATTTCGCTTCGTTAGCATCTTTCACTTCAAACTGGCATAGTTTGTAAAGTAAGCTGCATTCACTGGAGTGTAAGCTTCAGTTGATGTTGGCTTTTACTTTTTTAAAAGTTTCATTGTTGGTGCTTATCATGTTTTTAAAATTATTATTATTATTATTAGACATTTTATTTATTTAAAAAAACAAATGAAACATTAATCAAATTCAAATAATCAAAGTTATGTTTAAGTTAGAGACCAAATGCTTCAATACTGGCTAGCTTGAACTCGGTTTAATCATTTAGTTATCGTTTGTGAAAGATTTATAAATCTGTTAAAATTTGAATTCGGTTTCAAAGCTCACTTAGTAAATTGAATTAATTTCGTTCTAATGAATTGTAAAGAAGACGATTCATTGATTTACAACTTGTTTGAATTCTATTTGATTGATATTTAATCTTTTTAAACAGCGCACTTTATGCAATACGTGCCTATGGAATTATCGTTAGCTTTTATAGACCTTTATACCATCTAATTTATATAGTTTGCTTGATTGATCTAACACATTAAACTATATTCTAGAAATAAACGGAACGATTGATTTTATTTTGGAATTCATAGTACACCAGCACGCCCACTCGTCCTTCAGACTGATTGCAGCAACACCAGGACACTAATCCCCTCTATACCCCTGCTACATTTCTTCTTCTGGCTGAGCTCACTGCAGAAATGCCTTTGGACTTGAAATTGCTCCACAAAGAAGCAAAGGAATCATCGTGTGTAATCGCATGCCACTGCAAAGTCACAAGCGTTCACTCATGCTCGCGTCCACTGCATAGAAACTTTTTTTAAATTTTTTTTTGAAGCAGAACGTGCCACACTTCTTTGGACAGGGATCATTTAGTCACTTGAATTATTATAGTCTTGAATGTATCGGACAGATAGGGGAGGCTAGCGAGTTGTTTGATGCTGTGGTTGTTTCGATGGATAAATAATTGTTTGATACTGTCAATCTGAAACAATTACGCTGATGCACTTCATACAAGAAAGGAAAGCATCTGTCACACTAGGTGCGTCTCGACCACTGGTTCTTCTCTTCTTTTACTCTTTCTCGTTTGTCTCCATAGAACGGCACGCATACGAAGCATTTTTCAGAAGCGCAAGAGGAGTATGAATGGCCACAAGTCCAATATATGACATCAGCAGTTGTCCAATCGGCTTGTTTTGGTAACAAAAGAATAAGCACATTGTATTTTATGTGCATTTATTTCTATTTAATAAAAGTAATACTTGTAGAGTGTAATAGAAGTTTAATTTTTAGACATTCTAATAAGCAACTAAATGTTGTGAAGATAATTTATTGCTTTTATTGAGTTGTTGCTGTCTGATGGAAGATAAAGATCCTTCTGAAGGAAAACGTCGCTGTATTGACAAAAAACACCCTTGAAATAGTTTGTAAATGGTGCTACAACAGTCAGTTAATTACTTTTCTTGTTTACTTGGTAACAAAATGTTAAATTAATAAATGGTAAAAAGTTATTGTTTTACAAATTTGAAAAAATCTGGACCAATTTGTTAAGTGAGTTTTTCGAATAAATAGAATTTCTACACACATTTTCAAAGAATGTAGAAACAAATTTTTCTAATAATAAAGGTAATTTTACATTTTACAAAGTCTAACAGTTTTTAAACATAGTAAATAATCTTCGTGTTTTAAAGCAAAAGGTGAGGGACATAAAACATTTATTATTAGACTTTTATAATTAGACTATTATGTAACTATTATTTTCTTTCTTGTGTGTTGCATTATGTTGAAGCTTTCCATTATGTGTTTTAAGAGCAAATGAGCAATACGAATTCCAAGCTATTAACTTTTCCGATCCATGCAATCAGCCCATCTGCCTGTAAATCTAATACGTCATAACATTACAGTTTATGAAGCTTTTTAGTATAACAACAAATTAAAAGATAAAGAGGTATGTTATTAAAATAAGACTTGTGAGAGAATTATATAGGAGGCATACATAAACTTTGGATTTTGTTTAAAACAATGAAAAAGCAATAGTACAGAGCGCCAGCTGTTTTCAAGTCAGAAATCACACGAAGTCTGCTTTTAAATCGTTTTCTCCCACTCCAATTGCTTATAAAAACTACAACGTCAAAAAAAATAAGAAAAGAAATTGCTTCTTTATTTGAAAACTGTGTTCACTAGAATTATAACATTTTCAATTTTTTATAAATTTAGCACGGCCCTAGTTCTACACGATGTGCAAAAATAATTATGTTTTGCTTTTCTTTTGAAAAAACCTTACCCAGAATACAGATGAAAATAATTTGTTAAAGTGCGGTACTATAGAAACGACAAAATTATATTTCTTTATTTGTTTGGTGTGAATGTTTGATCTTTGGTTTGTGCATATGTTTCCGCGTTCCTTAGTCTGCCAGTCTTGAGTGTGTTTAGTCTCAAATTATCTATGAGAGAATTTTTATATTTAAATAACGTAAAACAATATTTAAAAATAAAGCGCTTGTAGAAAAACTTAACGCTGTAGAAAAATATGTTACTTTTGTATTGTTATTATATTATTCTATTTCTTTTTTTAATTGTTTTTATAATATATTGTATATATACATTGAAAAGTATTCAAAGTTTACGATCGTCATATTTCCAAAACAGTTTTTTGACGTCTTGGAAAATATTTTTTTAAAATCATAAATAAATGTTTACTTCAGTTTTTTTTGCATACATAAAAACTCATCTTGTAGGACAGAGGTCATACAAGACTGCAAGAATATCGTAGTCCTAGTGTACACTTAATTTGCGCCAGTCTATTTGATAAAATTATAAATCAAAAAACTTGCTATTTGATTTTCTTATCAAACACAAAAACAGAAAACTTTTATTAAGAATTTTCATGAAAACTCATAAATATGGCGTCGGTGCACTTGATCGCATGCACTTTTACCTTTGATGTTTTCTAATAATGAAACAAATTAAATTATTTTATTTATTTATTTTTAACTTTTGTCTGAAAGTGTCTTTGTAATCCATTTTTATCTTATGGCTATAAACCTAGCTTTAAAGCTCTAGGGGCATCTAGACTCAACGCCTTTCAACGGATTTTCTAATTTGTGCCTTTAGATTTTATGTTAAAAAAAATTTTTTAAAGCTTTTTAAACAAGAAATAAAATGTATTCTACTTTTCCATTATGAATTTAAAAAAATTAATTAAAAAATGTAAATCTGAAGGTGTCTTTTTGGAAACCCTTTATTACTCTTTCCACTGAAACTTATTATAGTTATTTTACTATAAAATTATCGTAAAACACCATGTACAAAGCGCACTTATTCATCTATAAACTGTACCTTTGAAAGCTTACGCTCCCAACAGATTGAGTTCTGCGGTATAGGCAACTTGTGATCTCGATTCACATTACTTGCATGCTGAAGCAAGCGAAAGTCTTATGCGCACTGCCAAGCAATTGAAAAGCATTTGCTCATTTATTTTACCTCATTATTCAAGTGCAAAACAAAGCTTTTCAACAACGCAGTTTTACGAACTAATAAATAATAGACTGATTTCCTTTTTCTACAAAATCGTCTTGTTTTAATTTCTTTCATTCTATTTTCTTGTTTTTGGTAATCAAACGAAGAGTGTCAGGCACTTATACATGGACGTGTTAATACATGTAGTTTTAAAGAAAACCTTTTGTAATTTTTTTAAAAATAGTTTTGCTAAGCCATCAAAAAAGTAGATTGGAGAGCTTAATGGCTGAAAATAAATCACGAAAATGCATATGTAAAGATTTGAACGATAACGGCATAGAAATTTACAGTCTCATTTGACATTGCGATTCTATCATGCGTTTTGTACGGCTCGTTTTAACTCTTAAATTCAAAACAACTTTAAAATTCTTACGTTCAGCCATCCATGAATCAACTTTCGTTATTTAACATTCTTTTTCTAAAAGATTATTTTTTCAAATGCTTCTAATTAACTATTCAAGCGACTAATGTCTTTATTCATGAAGACTTATGCGACAATCGCACTCGTAATGCAGCTTCAATTGGAGCTGGTGCTATACTCATAAATTGGAAAGTAAGAAGACATATTTTGCCAAAATTTACCTGGGATTCGCATTCAAACTTAATGATTTCAGATTTTAAAACAAATATTCATATTCTCATTGAAAGGATGTTTGTCTGATTAGGCCGATGAGTTTTGAATTCTGCTTGGAAGGTCTCCACACATTTTTTGTCCACTATGGCAATATTTTTTTAATACTTACGAGATTTTAACTTTATTTCCTTTTTCGTAATCACCGCTACGATCTTTGATTATTTGAAAGAATTACTTGTTCTTTTGATCAGTTTTGGTTTGATGTTACAAATCAAAGGTTAAAATTAGTTTTTAAATGATTTTACATAGTTTAAAGGTCATCATCATCACCATCATCATCATCATTATCATTATCATTGTCATCATCATCGTCATATCATCGTCATCATCATCGTCATCATCAAACCTTTTCGACAATACTTAAACGAATAAAAGTTGACATTTCATTTTATTGCTCAAAACCTCACCAATGATAGCAAAAGTATCTGAAATGGGCCTTAAAAGACATGGGGTGTGGGGAAGGTTGTTGGTGGTGTTGGCGACAGTGCAATGCCTTCTGGTCGCTACGACACAAAGCCGCTCTGGAGGAATGGCGCAGACAGGTCTAAAGAGAAACCATGCAGCTTCCCAGACATCTCCAAAAAATGGCCACCCCCCCGCTGATGTAGGATACGCAGTCGACAATGGCAGCCATGGACGAGCGCACCAGCATGAGAGTTATCATCCTGAGAGACAAAGACACGATCCTGAAGCGGGAAGCAATGATATTTCTGGAGAGGAGGAGGATGAAAAGTGAGTTCCAATGTTTTAGTGTGGTAGAGGGGTGCTTGATACACTTTTTTCAATTCAATTTGAGCTGAAATATTGATTTTCATTGCTTTCAATAAATAAAAAAAAGTAAATTTTCTAGTTTATTAAATGTATTTCAATAACAATGAAAATTGCTTTTTTAAAATAATTTCTTATTTAAATGAAAACCAATATTTTAAAATGTGAATAGATATACAATTTACGTGAACTTGCTGAAACAATGAAAATATTAATTTTCGAGTTGGAATAAACGTGCACAAAAACAATTAAGCGAAAGCAATTTGTCACTCTTTAAGAGGAACGCAAGAGAGAGAGTTTGAAGGACTTAGAGAAATTATTCTAACGCTTGTTGAGAATTTAAAAAAAAAAACGAAATATTTTAAGTTGGTGACAATGGATGTACTTCAAGAGACATCATATAAGAAAGCAACACTCATTAATATTTTCATCATCCATATTTTTAAGAGGTCAAAGGACCTGGCGTGGTTTGACTTCCTAAACCAACTAAACCGAAAAAAATAATAAAAAAATTCAAATAATTCATGGCGTTAATACTAGATCTTGAATTGTTAAAATAAATATTGTATAAAAATGTATAAAGTTTGAAATTTAGAAAAGTAAAAAAAGAAAAATGTAAAATTTAACTTGAAACAGTACACTATCTGCATCTAATTTTATGTTTTAATGCTTAATAAATAAGGAATAAAAATACTTGGCTTCATTTCTTTTTGATCGATAAATATATTTATTGGAAAATACATTTTTCTCTTTCCTTATGACTGAAATAAATTCAATTGGATGTTTTAAAATGGAATTATTAATATATAATCACTATAAAAAATTCTATGTAAAAAAGTTAATTGAAAATAACCTTTTAAACCACTTTAAAATTTTATTATATTATATTTATTAAGAATTAGAAATCCAATCATAATTTATTAATGAATTTTGGGTGCTAATAACTTTTTAGACTTCAAACTTTCAAAAATATCCGTTTTAAATTAATTAGTGCAAAAAAAATTCTCTCAAAAGAGTTTGAAATATATATATACAAATTCATAGAATATATTTAATTAATCAATTTATATTATATCAATATTTTCAACTGTAAAGCAAGTTAATCGAAATGGAAAAATATTGATCATAAAGAAATTTAAAAAAACATACATTTCAGGGCTTCTAAACTAGATTTGTGAAAGGGCTTTTCCAGAAAGTATCACACTGGGGTCTTAGTTTAAAGCTTCAACAAAATTCTTGAGACAATACGCTTTTCATGGAAGGAGTGAATTTTCAGAATCAATTATATAAAAAAGCCACAAATTGATATTTTTAGGGTGGCATTGAGAAATAACAAGCTTTCAACTTAGCAACACTAACACGTTAGATGCAGAATTTTTTTAATAAAAAAATTAATTTAGTTAAATTCGATTGCAACCTTCAGCCTCAAACGTGTCATTCCAACAGGTCATTCAGCAGCGATCGACCGATCATTATTCTTCCAACTTCTTCTCCATCTTCTCCATCATCACCTGAACACTCATCGTTTTCCTACCCTCCTCTGGCTCCCCTTCCTTCGCCCTCTCAGGAGAAGTACTTTTCGGGAGAGAGTGGCAACGTCTCGAGGCTGATCGAGTCGTTGATGAAGGGCTACGAC
Organism: Piscicola geometra; assembly: GCA_943735955.1. Classification (NCBI taxonomy): domain Eukaryota; kingdom Metazoa; phylum Annelida; class Clitellata; order Hirudinida; family Piscicolidae; genus Piscicola; species Piscicola geometra. Next base: position 1,643,694 of record OX030957.1, on the reverse strand, counting down.
AAACGACTGAGGCCGAACTACAAAGGTTCCGTCTTTTGCATGCACTTCTCAACGTTTGATATCTTTCTAAACGATAATTTACGCGTCTCTAAATGTTCAGAGACTTTTCTGCATAACTTTAGAGTTTGAAGACAAGCATCCACTCTCTCACATCGATTGGCTGATGGATCTCGTATAAAGTCAAGTCGTATCAATCTTTGACAGCCTGCTTATATTGACCGCATCGAAACACCCTTTTGGGTCTTTAACTTGTGTTCGCTCATCGGTTGCTCTCGCATCAGCATGTTTGGTGATTCATGAGAACGTTTAAGCTTGCCTTGATCGCACTTTTCAGTGACATCAGCAACAATAATTCCCCCTAAAAGCTGGAAGCAAATATCAAGAGATTGGTATTAAGTTAAGAATTTAATTGAGTAATAGTTATAGTTCTTTAGCTGAATTCATTTCAATTGATGTACCCTGCAACACCTTGGATGCAGAACCAATGATGTTATAAAATAAATTTCAAATTTTTATTTTTATTATAATTAAAAAAATATTTTATTTTTTTCAAAACAAATGCAGCAGTAATTTTTTCCATCTAAAAAAGTAATTTAAACTGTCAAAAACAGACGCTTTTTAATGTAATCAAAAGAGAATGAAATGAACCTCAACAATTGAAATTTGGAACAAGCTGTGTTTAAATAAATAAAATTAAAAACCAATATGTGAAAAAACATTTTATCAAATTAAAATTTTATTTGGCAAACTTTTAGTAATTAAAACCAACTTTTTAAATCGTTTATTTTTTCCAACTCCCTTATCTTCTCAAATTTACATATGGTTTATCTCAATATTGTTTATTATTGCTTCTAATATAAAATATAAAACGGATAAGCATTTCTAAAAGATAATAGAAAAGGCAAACAGAACTTCAAAATCATGTTTATTTATTTCAAACACATTTTAACAAATCAGACAAAAATCAAAAAAGACTTAGCTGAAAGGTAAACACTCAAAAGAATGTATGATGCTCACTTCCTATTTTCTCTAATTTCATTGAGATCTGTTTAACTTAATCTAGTATTAATGTTTCTATAACACTCATTCCATTTGAAAAGCCAAAGTTTTTAAATATATAGTGAGGGGTGTATAATAGCTTCGGGTTACTGACTTTTAAAATCCTAATGACAAAGTTGAAAAAAAAGTTTTAATGAAAAGAAATTTTATGCAATACAGCAGCAAAATCTGGATTTTGGTTATGTTCAAATTTCATGAAGTTTCATATTCATAAGACTGATAAGATTTCTTCTATCCGAATCTTTGTTTCTTCCTTCAACTAAAATACTACATTGAGTCGACTAACTCGTGTGTGAGATCATAATGGTGGCACGAGTCACAGAGGCAATGGCGCAAATTAAAATAAAGTAGCATAACCATTTTGTCGTAAGCTTCTGCTAGGTGTGTCTGAACCGCGTAGTTAATTTGTTTATTACTTCCTGCATGAAGTCATGAATGAACTTTTGCATTATGGTCTCTTTACAATATATGCTATTTCCAGTTAATCTTCTTTCTAGCCGATTCTAGTTATTGTGCCTAACTTTAAAAATAAAATTTTCTATCATCCTTTGGTATAAAAATTATAAATATGCAAAATTATGAATATTAATTAATTAATTAGTTTTAATATTAGATCTAAATACAATACATAAGATTACAAACATATTTTTAAAATATCCCCTACTCTATTTGATTGTTTAACTCTTTCAACCCTTTCCATGTTTTTATCTTGAAAACAATTTTCAATTTTCTATTTAAAGTTGTTTATGGTTCTTAATTTAAGATTTATTAGGTTTTATTTATTTTATTACTTATAATTTTTAATCGTTAAAGAATTAGAACATTTTTCACAGAATTATGACAATATAAGTGATGCTGTGGACTTTTCAATTTTTCGATTTCCAAAAAGAAAACACAAAAAAGTTGATTTATTTTCCAATATCCTTGTTTTTTAATAAAAAAGTCCACTTTTTCAAACAGAAAGTTTTATTTTGCTATTTTATTTTATTCGTGCATTCATTTTATGAATCTTGTACGCCCAAACATCTTTTATTTATACGCATAAAAAGGCTTTTTCTCGAAACAAAAATATCTCAAAACCCTTATCTTTTCAACTTGGAAATGAACAAATATTTGACTACATCTAAGTTTATCTGCATGCAAGATAAGTTTCACAAGTAGAACTTGTATTGCTGTTTAAAGTAAAGCAATTATTTAGGTATATTGAGTACTTAATTAATGCATTTTTTGTTTTTTAGACTTTTAAAAAAGTGGTTAAAAATAATAAATAAAAAAAACAAATATCTTTTTTAAGAGTTTCTATCAACAATGTTGGAAGTAATGCACGGTGACACGGTGACGCATAGTTGATACTTTTTCAAAATCGCTTTTTCCGAAAACCAAAATCAAGCTTTGAAACTTGTTTACTTTTCAAATTATCAATGTTTTAGTTCAGAACTATTTTGACGCTTAACATATTTTGCAATTATTTATTTTTCAAACTTTCTATGGATATTTATAATTTAATACTAATTCATCTGTTAAATCTAAAATTAAAAAACTAAAATAAGAAATCGTGTATACTTTTTTTGTTCAAAAAGAAAAAACATTTATGCATAAAGAATATTTCTTAAATATAAAAATTTATAAACATAAAAAATAAAATTATTTGATCAAAAAGAAAGACTTTTTTCAATAGATTTTTCAGTTTTTTTGAGTTGTAAGATTTATGAAATAATCTACAGTTTTACTTTACCATTTGTGATTGGTTGTTTTTCACTCAAAGAAGCAAATCCATTGGGGCTCACAAAACACTTTATTTATAACTTCTTAAGCCTAACGCCTAATGTCCAAAAGTATCTTTTTTAGAACTAAAACTATTTTTATCTAATTTATTAAAAAGATTTTTCAATCTTTTTTGTTTTTTTACTTCACGCCTTCTTTTTGAAAATCATTTTTTCTAAGTTATATTTAGTTATAAAAAAAATTCAATGAAAGAAAACAATTATCAAAAAATTGCGGAAAAAGAATTAACATGAAAATTGGAAAAATCAAACTTTAAGAATAAAACTTTTTTTTCAATTTAAGCCTGTTTAAACCAATTTTATAACGGACAATTTCAGAAATATAACAATATTGTTTGAAAGCTAATAAGACCTGAACATTTCTTTTCATGGTAGCTTTTACATATCTCAAAAAATAAAGAAATATACTTTCAAATGTTTTGCCATCTTATTAATACGCTCACACTTTTTTTTACTTTGAAAAAAAATAATTTTTAGTATACAAAGAAACCAGGGCACTTTCAGCTTATCATCCGTTTGAGGCTTGTAGCAAGGCCACTGAGTTCATTACCAGATGTTCCAAAGCCATGAAGAAAATGTTCTTAAAAGAGATTTTGAAACCAAATGCCTTTAAACCTAGAAAAAGTACAAAAAACGTGAGCAATCAAAAGAATCATTATAGAAAAAGCTTTATAACTATTTTTGTGAAATTTTATTTTTAACAAAATATTTAATGTGTTTTTTCTGATATTCATCAGTCAGCGCTAGTCAAGCGGTCACAAGTTGAGCATTTTTAGAGCTCAAAACAAAGCAACTGAATGACTTTTGTGGGCATTTGAAAATGATAAAATGAAAGCTGCTCGCTTGACTTGTCATAATTAATAAGATCTATAATTGTATTTCATTTTGGTCTATTTTTTTTCTGTGAATTATTCTTTTTTAATAAAAGCTCGATGATGACTGAGAGGCAGGTGACCTTTTCTACCTAAACTTTTGGGTCGATCAACACGTTCTTCATAAAAATGTCAGAGCAAAAGGCCTAAACTCTTAGAATCCCAACCTCGGACTGTGTCTGAAGCATCGAGAAACTGACGAATAACAAGCAAAACGATGCATATGCCTCAATCATCTCTTTCCCACCTCTATGTTCATTCCAGCGTCGGCGTGGAAATAATAAAAGGGGAGGTGCAAGACTCGAATAGTGTCCCATGGAACCATCAAGGATTTTATAAATTAAGATAAGTGTAGCACGCCTGGAGTAGTTGACAATATTGCGATTAGTTTCTTCACTTGTAAATCGAAAAAGGGTATGTCCATGACGCAGATTGAAAGCTCCATATGGACCAATAAATTAGGATCCTATTTAAATTTATTTAATAATATTTTATCCAATTTATTTTAAACATATACCTATTTTAGTGATGAACAAGGCCAAAAGCATCAGCGCCTCATGAAGAATTCACAAAGGAAATAACTCCGAATTTGGAGTAATGTCTCGCTAACGAGCATTCTATTGAGAGACATTCCCAAGCAACATAGACATATACAGTGGGAATTTATGCACTCATTTTAAAAAAAATATTTTTTACCGATTTTTTTACAAGTACTCTTAAACAGCACGAATCACAAAGCAGTCCCTTGCATCTCAACAACCCATCCATCAAACCGCATAAAAACAAAAGCACGTTCCAGCTACTCACGCTTCAATTCAATCCCGTCTAACCATTCCAGGCCCTTCCCCGCACATGTGAGCTTAGTTTCTGTATTTCTCTTTTTCAAGTCTTTTATGTGTTTTTTATCTTGAAAAACAATTGTACAAATTGTGCTTTTTTGAGCTTCTTGCGAATTAAATTAGCTCACTTTTTTCCAATTCACAAGCGTAACCTAATCAATCTTCACTTAAGTTGGTTTCATTTTCTGTGATCCTTCTGAGTTCGTGGGAAGGGTGAGTTGAAGCAATTAATTAATTCGTTAAAAAAATTTTTTTGCCTAGCTTACGTAACTTTCATGAAAGAAAAAAATCATTGAACGTATAAGATTCTTATACAAGAAAGCTCAAAGCTCAGTTCAGTCGATATTTTATCAAGGATTTCTTCTGTTCTTACCTATCAGTCAAACTTGGCAAACTTTTCAAACCTTGAATGGGATTGCAATGAGTGATGAGCCTGCAGTGGGACTATCCTGTTAGGAAAATCAAAATGAATGTACCTTCAGCTGAATTGTTAACAATTAAATAAAAATATCATTTTATTATATTCTTTTAAAAATCTTGCTTTCTACTGCTACTACTTTGTGTAATTTTTACAAGTGTAAAATATAAGCGTTGACCCACGTTGATAAATAGGATAGAAAAGCCACTGAAAACTGAATCATTTAAATGAATTTTTAAATATTTTTACAACTAAAAACGGATTAAAAAAAGTCTGAACACAAAAAAACACTTGTTAACCGGAAATACGATCGCTTTGAAAGGCAATTCCTCGCTCGGCAAACATTTACTTTCAGGCTTCGGGCGATGAACGTCGACAGGTCTATCAGCATGGAATACTTTTTAAAGGGAGTTAATGGGAGTCAGCATGAATGGCAAGATTACAAATTTAAATGTAGTGTTCAGGTTTCGAAGCTCAATAACTATCAGTTTTAATCTTTCTTATCTTTTTAACTTCAAATTACATTTTTTAAGTTCGAAAGGATCAATTTTCCAATGATTGTTTTAATGTAACACTTTTTTAATTTTCTCAATTGGAGTTTCTTGCACACTCTTATTAAATGTGACTTATTACCGGAACAAGCCTTTCCATTATTTCATGGGAACTTACACAAGTGTTTTGTCATGCTTTGTTCATATCAAAATAATTGAAATACAATAATGACTTTTTCTTATCTAAATTTGAGTATGTATTTAATCAAAATATTAAATATTTTAAAAATTCATTAAAAAATGCTTTTGAAATCCGAGAGAGGTTTTAAATATGCAGTGAACAGTAAACATTTTTTATTTATCTCTAAAAATGCTTTCGCGTTAATGACTCCTTTAACGGAAATTAAAAGCTTTCAAGCTTTTTTGCCTGTATCTGCATTGCAGTATTAGCATGAAAATAAAATAGAATTCACAAGAGCTTTTTTTGAAAATTTTCCAATGCAATGGCGTAAATAAATTTCATGGATGTCTCATTTATTAGTTGATCGGGTCCTTCCAGTGACACAACAAGCACTCAGGCTGAGTGACGGCTTCAAGTGTCTTCTGCGTTCTCACCATTCTCTCAGACCCCCATGGGACTTTTTCCTTTGAAACTCATTCTTCACTTTTTGTAAAACTCTCTCTTTTGCGACCTGAAACCAGGCTTATTCAGCATACCCTCCAAGGATATTGCTGACAATTCAATCAAACCTATTTTTTATTTTCTTTCTTTTTCTAAGTTTTCAGTTACCTACAATTGTTTTAAGTTTTAATTTGCAAACGAATCGGTCAATGTTTGCATTTTTAAACCAACTTTATCTCTTCGCTCAGATGATAATCTCGAAAAATATTTATAATTTAGTTTTTTAATCCTTCTTTTAGTAGATTTTACTAGTAATCGAAAACATCTTTGATATTTAAAATGAAAAAAATTAATAGGATCTAAGTTTTAAAGATTTATTTTAAAAAATAGATGGTCAAGTCGTTAAAGATTTGAGGTCTTAACTTATAGGCAATGGGTTCGTTTCTGATACACCTCAGTACCCTTCAAGCTCAATCTGGTTATAATTTTTTTATATAATTCTCGTCATTATTATTATGATTATTATTATTATTTACTCCCAGTTGTCAGTTCTGGTAGAAAAAAAAGCGCAATAAAAACTTCATAATCATCTGTTTTATTCGGTTTTAAATTCAGTTTTTAGTCATTTTTCAATTCAGAAATCCCTTTTCAGATTAATTCTTTCTTTAAGTATATGGAAACCGGAGTTATGAACAAATTTAAATAAAAAGCAAGAAAGTTTCTTCCCTTCTTGGTCTTTTATTTTAAATATTTCGTAACGAAAAAACATGAAAAGGTAAATATTACATGATGACTTGCAGGGGCGACCTTGTTGCGTGAACGGAAACAATGGTTCTGTGGCGAGGAAACGACAGCTGTAAACTGATTCAAATGCCTTTCTTAGTGCTCTTTTCCTAAAAGTCATTGAGGATTTTCATATTTAGCCGTGGTAGAGTAAGGGCAGAACTTTTAGTTTTTAACTTATGTAGCGATTCTGTTTATTTGACTTTCAAATTTGCAAAAATATTATGATTCTTTTTTTCATGTTTTCCGTGATTGACGCCTAAAATGGCTTAATGAATGAGATTATATTTTAATATTTAAGTATTTCTAAAAAAAATAATTTCTCGCTTTTGAAAGTCATCTGTCACAAACTGCAAAAAATTATAGTATAAAATAGAATGTGAGTGATGTGAAAGAAGGATTTAGAGCAAGCTTCCAGGAGAATACTCTTCATATGCTAAAAGTTTTTTATATCTTTAAACTGAACACACATTTTTCACTATTTTAATAACTGTAAGTTAATTTATCACGTTTTTTTTGAGCTACGTGCATCAAGATTCGTTTGAAGGAGCTCAACTTGTAATAATCTTTCAACTTTTTTCCAATACGCTGAATACTGAAGCTTTAACTTTTCCGTGTGAATGAGGCATTAGCTGGACATCGTGCAGTGCACATACAAAAAATCATTTTCTAAACATATTTTTTATTCCAATTACAAGTTTTACAAATTAAACGGTGTTTTTAATAATAATTCTAATAATGATTTTATCTTTATAAATATTGTTATTCTTCTATTTAAAAAAAGTTATTTTATAAGAACTTTTTATCATTTCTTTAAACAATTTCCTATTCTTCACTTTTTCTTTATCTACATAAAACATCATTAAAAACCGTTTGAAGCCATAGGATGATTAAAAAACCTCAGTAAAGCTTCATCTTGTTGGCTTACTTAATCGGTCAACTAATTAGTTTACTGAGTTTTTAGATCTCAAAACCTGTGCTCTCACGACTTTAAAAAGAGAGTAAGTTCTTTGTTATTCTATGTAATCTCAAGAAGATATCTTCTGATTTATGAAAACTTTTCCCAATGGAACAATATCTTGTTGAAGAAATAACAAAGTCAGTAGGCAGGTTTGTCAATGCGCGTTTGAGCTTTTTGATTTTAATTAATTTTTGTTTACTTTTTTGATCTGAATAACGACTGAAATCAATTATTTTAAACTAATTTTTTGATGCGCCTACTTATATTTCATGAGTCCGTTTGTAATTATATTAAGAAATTTCATATTATTCTTTTTATTCATTTCAAATAATCTATTTGCTTTTTTCTCATTCATTTACTAATCCTTTATTCCTCTAGCCGTTCATCAAACCCATTTTTTATTAGTTTACATAACCACTCTTTTGTACAACAATTCATCCATATATTTAGCTAAGCACATTTCCATCAATTCTTGCCCCGTCCAATAAATCTTAAAACCAATTTCACACCAATTTGTCCCCCAAGGAGACCCGGTTCAAGTGGGCATCACAATGTACGTCTCAAGCATCAGCTCAATCTCCGAAGTCAACATGGTCAGTTAATGGGTATTCAAGAGGTTTTGTGCAATAAGTAATTAAAAGTTGAATGAAAATTTCCGCAATACAAACAATTCAGACGAGTTTTTTAATTAACTAACCAGTACATTAAAGGCTCAGGAAGCATAGATGTTCATTAATTTTCTAAACCTCAAATGTGTGTTTTCAATATTTTTTATTAGTGGTAATATTTTATCTTTGGAAATATATAAAAAATATATAATTAATCAAGAATGCTTAAGAAAAACTTCCACTGAAAACGGTCAAGGCCAAGAATAATAAGCTAGGAATTAATCAAATACTAAATGCGAATTATTATAAATCTATAAAATAAAAAGTTATGGAAAAAGTATTTAGTCTGCTTTAAAAAACTTATAATTTTTTTTATTATTACAACTAAATCGATTCTTCTTTTTTGTAGAAAACTTTATATATTTGTATGCACATTTTTTATCAAGTTCTTTTTTATTTTTTGTTTCAGTAGTTCGCTGAATGTAAAAGTTTATTTCATTGATTTTAGTTCTATTTAACATTTTGTGGAATGAATCGTACCCAGATGAAAAATCAAGACTGAATCGTCCGCATAACGTAACTCAGAGCTTGGCTTAGAATTGAATGATTGAATAACATGAATTATTTTTATTTTTGTTTAGTTCTGCTATCAACAAGTTTTGGATAATAAAATTTTGAAAACTTGGTTTTAAAACCCATTTATTAAATAATTTTTTAATAGAAAGTAAACTTTTTATTAAAAGCAATAATATTATTTCAACAGATATTTTTCTAAAGCTTTAAAATATTTAATAGCTGCAACGCACTTAAAGGTTTTATGAGTCTCAGCCTTTAAATCCTTCCGTGTCAAAGCTTTTATTTCTTGTTCGCCATAAATAAGAAATTTTTTTTCAAGTTTTAAAATATTTTTTAAAGCATTTACCGCTAGCTTCATTATTCTTAAGGCTTCAGATAAGTCAACAATAGAGAACCGTCTATTTTCATTAGGCGAATAAATATTCAAATAATCAATTTAATTTTGGAAAAAAATATTTTATATAAATTGAAAAAAAAGTTTACTTTTTCAAAAAATAATAAAAAAACACAAAAACTAAAGACATCGGCTGATTGTTTTTTGAATGCAATATGCCCCAGCTGCCTCCTCCATTCCACTTCCATTAGTCACTTCGCGTTGACACAAACTTCCTGACTTGTCGAATCGCATTACGTTTCGACTAACAACTTGTAGACAACCGTCACACTATATAGCCTTAGTGAAGTTTAAATACTCTTCAGACGGGCTATTTAAAACGTTTTAAAGTATAAAATTTTTCTCAAAGAACAATTTTGAAATTTAAACCTAACATAAAAACTATAAAAAACTTAAATTGAATAAATTATTCACCTATACCACAAACGACGTTTTTACTCCAAATTTGTGTTTTAAAATTTTTCAAAACGCCATTAACAACGCGCAGGACTTTACGCTGGACTTCTACTTCAGACAGCACTGGCGCGACGAGAGGCTGACTTTCGAGAACACCGGAGAGGATGAGTTGTGCATCAGCAACGAAATGCTCGACCGGATTTGGTGGCCTGACACCTTCTTCGCCAACGCCAAGTCCGCGCAGTTCCACACAGTAACTACCAAAAACGCTTTCCTTCGAATCAAGCCCAATGGATCGATCACTCAAAGTTTGAGGTTAAATCCTTTTATCATTGTATACAAGTTAAATTTTACCTTTGAGTTGGAGAAATATAGTGAAATAATTTGTGTTTAAATATATTTTTGCGGAAAAATATTTTTTTTATTTAATTAACAACAAATATTTTTTTTATTTAATTAAAAAAAAATATTTTTATCTAATAGAAAATAAAATTTTTTATCTATTTTTATTTATTTAATAAGCAATAAAAAAAGTTATTTAGGTTTTTTCAACAATTTCTTTTTTTATATTATCTTATTTTTTCATATCTTGAAAAAATCAGTCGAAAGCCAGTCAGCTGAGAAGGTTTAATATATCATAATTGATGAAGGATAAGATTCTTCATCCAATTATTTTTCCATCAGTTATGCCTAATGTGTCGCTTATCTCAATAAAAAGAATCTTCAATAGCGCGCAGAAATGCCACGCAGAGTGTCCAAAGAGACTTCATCGTTCCTCCCACGATGGCTTCAAGCAACCTTTTCGAGTAATCTCCCACGATCAAAGATCATTTGTCGCTACTCCAAAGCAGACCTCTAATGCAACGTCATCAAGGCAGCACTTTCCAGAACCTCCCATGCGATCAACTGCACGCCATTTCAATTAGGCCCCTTCAACGTGTCCGTCAATTTGATCAACTAAGCCTTCTCATTCATGAGAGTTCCTATGATTGCATGCCCACACTCACCCAGTCAAAGTCTATACGTTCATCATATACGCATATTCAACTCTCACACTTCACTACACCAAACGTGTACAAAACCACACATGCACACACAAATGTACAGCGGCCACATGTGCACACACTCAGGTTGTCAGTGACCGCCATGTGCACCATGGACTTGAGACTCTTTCCCATGGACATCCAGATCTGTCCGCTGGAGATCGAGAGCTGTTAGTGCTGTTGGAATGCTTGAATTGACGATTTCATTGTGACAAAAACTCCAGTGATCACGAAGATCAATCCATATGCTCCTCCAGTTAGCGCCTTGAAAACTGCACGCGTGAAGGACTGGGAAAAAACTCGTTCTATGAAATATTTGAAGATTCTCGTATAAGAAGTTTAAAACCGTTCAAATTCTTATAATAAAGCTTATAACGTTTATTTAATGTGAATGAATATTCAAATAAATATTTAAAAGTTTTATCAAACTACATTCAAGTATTAATTTGAAATAAACTGACATTTAACAAATATTATCGAACGTTTTTTCTTTTAATTAATTATGCAAAGGTTTTTTTTTAAATTCGAAAACAAAAGTTATTTAAATTATATTTAAAGTCTTCATCTATATTCAGACAACACAAAAAGTCCTTTCAACACTGATGGAAAAAAAATTTATGTATTCAAAGTAGATAAAATGCAATCAAACAAACATAGTAAGTAAAAAAAATATGTTTGAGATTCAAACTTGAATCGCAAGATTCACAGCCCGGAGTGCCTACAGTTCGGCTACGGAAACCGTTGAAAATCCTACTTATAAAAGCTATTAAAAGCCCTTCAGTGAGTTTCAAACTAAATATTGAAAATAGGTTTTTCAAGTATAATTAACGTATATTAATAGTGTAGAAATCAAGACATAAAAAGAATTTTTATTGATTTAATGAACATAAGTAGTCGACGAATTACTTTAATGTCATTTTTAATTCTATTAAACAATCAAGAATATTCGAAAGCTGACATTCTAGATTTTCATTTAATTAAAAAAAATTAAGATGATTAGACGTGAAAGTTATTCGATAATATAAAAGAAATGTTTCTATATAACATTTCTACTTGATTAATAGGGCGTTACGATCATTCTCCGCCTCCAAGCTCAGAAGTCTTTGGTTGTCGGCCCATATCAAGCCATAAAAGCTTAATTTAATACTTCAATTCATTTTTACGCTGTTTATTTATTAATAACTAATATCTTGAAGCCCGTCGGTTTTTACTGACAAAATGGTAGAAAGATCGACAAATAATTTTCAGTAACAAAATCATTTCGAAAGATTATTTGCTTACTTTAAAAAAAATTGATTATTTCGTTCAAGCCCTTCTACCATCAACCATATCAACCTGTACTCAATTATTTAATAGTTCGCGCCTTTTTTTCAAACGCAATGTTTTTTTGTTTTTTTTCCATTTTTTAAACTCTATTCCCTCACTTGAATAATGAAAATTTTAAAACCTTTTCTAGTATTCTAGAAACTCTTTTTCTAGTTTTTTTTGCTTTTTTAAAAGCTTTCTTCAATGGCTCATAAGCTAGCGTTTTTATCGTATGCAACAATACGTGAATTCCTCTATTTGGCATTTATATGCTGAATTCGAATGCCTTTGCTGGAGTCAGTCCATACAATCAAGGCCTAATTTACCAGCCATGCCTTGCTTTATGACTCGGAACTCAGTTTTTGACTGATTTTTTACGCTTAAAGTTAAGGCGGAATGGGAGTCTTTGAAATATTTTTATTAAAAAGACATATTTATATGAGAATGTAGTGTAATAAATTGAAATATTTTCATCGTATTTGCACAAAAATGTTTAAAGGAGCAACCGTAAAACAAATCGGATCATAAATTACCCATACTATTTATATTACTGTTTTTTGAAAGAATATAAAGTAAGTATTTACAAATGAAACTATGAGAATCTTCAAAAAAGAAAAACTAATATATTTTTCTAATCGTTTCGTAAAGATCATAAGTCTTCAAGTTCATTTTAACTCTTATTTATTTCAAGCTTTTTTTTTAGTAAAAAAAATCTTTGAAAAATGTCTACTGCCTTTTTTGGAATTTGCCTCTGTAAACAGCTTTATTTGTTAGCAAAAATATTCAAATTATGGGAAACTGACTTTTTTGCGCTATTTAAATCCACTCAAACAAGAAACTATTTCAAAACGGAGAAAATACTTGTAAATATTTTATGAATTTATTCATTGAGTGTAGTCATGCATGTGCAGCCATGGAAGGCATCTTTTCAGAAAACCAGAACATCCACAGATGCCTACTCGGTCAAGCACATTTCTTACAGCTGGAAGGATGGACCTCGCTACTCGGTGGAAATCTTTGACAAGCTTCAGCTTCCGCAGTTCAAAGTTGAAGGATACAAAGCAATTGACAAAATAGAGAAATTGTCTACAGGTTAGCGATTAAAAATTTAAAAAATAATATTTTTTTTTATTAAAAAAAAGAACATTTTCAAAAAACTAACTTTTTTGCGTAGGAAACTACAGCAGACTGGCTTGCCAGTTGTGGTTCGTCAGAAGTCTGGGCTACTACATAATCCAGATCTACGTGCCGAGCAGTCTGATCGTGGTGCTCTCGTGGGTGTCCTTCTGGCTGGACCGCAATGCAGCCCCTGCCAGAGTGGCTCTGGGCATCACCACCGTTCTGACACTGACCACCTTCATCTCCAGCACCAATGCAGCTCTCCCCAAGATCAGCTACTTGAAGAGCATCGACGTCTACCTGGTCACGTGCTTCATCATGGTCTTCTCGGCGCTCCTCGAGTACGCTGCCGTCAGTTTCATCGGCAACAGGCCCTACATCCCGTCGGTCAAGCAGTGTCTGCAGCAGCAGGCGGCCTTCCACAAAGAGCGCATGTGCCTCAACCAGAAGAACAACACTCCTGAAGGCATGAGACTCGCTTTGTCGGGAGGCGCTTCGAATGCTCGTCCGAACCGCTGCAAACTGATCCAGGCGAGGAATGATGAAGTGCTCAAAATGCGATCGCAGACGTTCATCGATCGCAAGACGAGCAACGAAGAAGAACAAGTCTGGAAGAGCGTCGATAGCGAGAAACAGGACTCCCAAGTAATTTATTGCCTTCAGAATGCGTGTTCATTCGTTTGTTTCGTTCGGTCTTTCGTATTTATCATTTTTCTTACAAACAATTGACATATGAATTGTTAAAAATAAATTTTACCCTATATTGTTTATCATGATTTATTACAATGCAGCATCGCCAAAGAAACACCTCTTCTCTGAAAAGAAGGAAGAAGGACGCATTGATTAGCGGCAATCAACTGAAAAGAAACAAAGAGACCCTGATAGACATCGAGTCAGCAGAGAGTGTGGAAGAGAACGTGACCACAGGGAAGTTAGACTTGGACCAGTTTTCCTTGCCAGAGTTCAACAATGCCACGACAAGCAGCAACGAAGTCCTTACCATCTCTAGAAACACCACCACCCACTCGAATGCCCGAAGCACCAGTCAGCCCTCCAAGAACATCGTATCGAGCCTTTCCAACAAACTTGCAGGCAAAACTGAAGGAGCAGCGGCATTCCAAGGGACCCACGAGGCGCTGAAGTTCTGTTGTTGCCACCATCCCTTCAAGGAAACCATCGTGAACCGCAACGTCGCGAAGGCAGAGTTCATAGACCGCTGGTCCAGAGTCGTTTTTCCATGCCTCTTCATCGTCTTCATCTTCACCTACTGGACCATCTACACGAACATCAGCAACATGCAAATGCTCAAAGGATTTGCAGTCAAATGATTCATGTCAGCACTGAACGTTTTAAGCTATGGCTTGAAATTTGCGTGTAAAAGTTAACTGGTCGTGGAATGAATCTTCGTTGAAAACGATCTTGCAGTTTGACTATATTGACTTTTAAACATATTTTAGCTGTTAAAATTTAAAAGTTATTTCAATAAATACTTTCTATAGATGCTTTTTGAAGTGTTTTTAATACTTTTAATCTTATTTAAAAATCACGCACTGATATTAGTATTTAGCCGTTGTCAAGATATGTCAGAGATGCTGTTTTTATAAACCCTACCACAACACTTCTTATATATGATTACATGAGGCCCTAAGAAACAAATTTCGAGACAGACGTTGACGATTCACACGTCAGTGTACTGCATCTAATTGTGGAATTGCTGTTTTTTATACTTGGAGGGTCTTCTTGAAAGCATTTCAATTTATCACTCAAACGCTTGTTACAATTTAAAGTAGAATTGAATATAAATTACGTTCATTCCAATTCTAGATTTTCTTACATTTGCTTTACCGCATCAGTTGCAAGTTTCAAGTTATCCAAGCTTATAACAAAAGACAATAAAACTAAATTATGTAAATCTTGAAACGATTCCAAGCGTTAAGAGATTGTGTGACTTGCGTTTTTATAGTCTTAGGAGTATTTCTTTTTCTGTAACCTATTAGCGTTCGAACAAAATAATTTTAGTTTTTATTATCTTGTTTCATTTTAGATTTTCACATTTACTCTTCCAAATAAATCACTCCAATAATCCTTTTATCACCGTAATCGCAAAAGGACTTTTTACTCGAAATTTCACTTGTTAAGATAGTGCGCCTTTTATATTAAAATTATATTCCAATAAAAGTTTAAATGAAACAGGGAAATAAAATCCGAGCTAGTTTCACGAATTTACTTTAGTTAAATTAGTTAAATAAACTTAAATTTTAAGTTTGACTTTTCACTTTCAATTTGGTTAAGTCAACTTTTGTTGTTTCGTAAAATTGGAAAAAGATATCCGAGTTCGGGATATACGAGTCGCGTGTGAGATAATCCAGAGCAGAAGCAATTTAAATTTAAAGTGAACTTTTTTATGCTTTTAACGTTTATATGATCAATTTAAAAGTTGTAGGCACATCATCCGAAATACTTAACTTTTCATTAAAATTATTAATTACATTTCCAAATTTCACGTTCTTCAATCAAAGATAAAAATAAAAGCTTTTTACTAAAAAGCTTTTAATTTTATCTTTATCTTACTAAAAAGTGTTTAGTCTTATTACAAATTATTTGTAAAGTAATGGTAGTATATTTAGCAGTGAGGTCAGTGATGATGATGCTGTAGTAAGAATTACTACAGCATATTGTACTACTACTGTGCAGTGTTATTTTCGTTTCATAAAATAATTATAGTTTTTATTTCAGTTTCGTTTTGAAATTAATTATAGTTTTTATTTTCGTTTTCGTTTTGGAAATAATTATAGTTTTTATTTTCGTTTTCGTTTTGAAAATAATTATAGTTTTTATTTTCGTTTCAGTTTTGAAAATAATTATAGTTTTTATTTTCATTTTAGTTTTGAAAAAATATTAATTTACAACTTTAAACACTTTTTTTTTATATCTAAAAAAATTAATTTATCATAAAATGAAACGGTAAAATAGAACAGTCATAGATATAGTATATATACTACTTGTTTTTGATATCTATGAAAACAGTATATTAACAACAAATGAGTTTAAAAAATTAACAGTCAATTGAAATATTATAAGAATTGATTACGTAAATTATTGATTAACAACAAATTTAAATTATAACAACAAATCTATGATTAAAATAAGTGATAATTTAATTGACAAAGAGAAGCGGTAATAAAATAACGTTTGATAAATGGCGCTACTTTCATAAAGCCCAAAGATAATGTTTATAACAAAGACATATTTTTAATAAAAGTTATTCATTTGCCTATTATGGCATATCCTAAAAATTTATTTAATTTTCGTTTTGAAAATAATTATAGTTTTTATTTCAGTTTCGTTTTAGAAATAATTATAGTTTTTATTTTCGTTTTCGTTTTGAAAATAAATTTAGTTTTTATTTTCGTTTTCGTGGAACGATTATTCAGAATTGTCGTTTTCGTTTTCGTTACGAAAATAACACTGCTACTGTGGTGGGAATGATGGTGGAATTTCATTAAATTCTCTATTAAACGAATTCACATATAAAAATAAATAAAACAGACTTACTTTTTATAAATTATTTTCCATTTTATTTTTTATTATTATTAATATAGACAAAAACTATTGTTTTTATAAAGACTATCTCTCATGATATAAGATTAAAAAAAACTTGAAAAAGATCTATCTGGAGAACTCTTTTTATTTGGCAATAAAAAAATCTTCTCTAGAGGCAAAATCTACAACGATGAAGGTAATAGAAAAAAAGTCTAATAACAAATTTACACATCTACTTTGCTTCTTTTTCTACCTCTTCTGAGAAACTGTGCTTGTCTTTGAATTGCAGTCAATTCACCAATTAATCTATCAACCATTTCACTCTTCAAAATAATTTGGTACAGATTATTCAATATTATTTAAAAAAGAAAATAATCTAAAATATTTTTCCGTGACGACCCTTAAAGATTAAATTTTATAAAGGTTTCACATAGCATTTCACTTTTAGAATATTAATTTAAGAGTAATATTGCTGATTATTTTATACACGTGTTTTAAAATGAGGCCTTTGACAGAAGAAGAAACTAAAATATTCTTTGAAAAGCTCTCAAAATAGTATAATTATTTGTAATTATTGATTTTTGTAAAATTTCATGAATTTCTTTATTACTAATAATTAACACCCCAATCACTAAATATATCAGTTATTTTTAGATAAAACTATTTTTTATTCCACATACGAAAAAATGAAGTGTCAAACTAATTGAATGTCTTGATCTCTTTGCAGTATAGGTGACAACATAGAGCTGTTGATCAAGAGATCTGATGGAAACTACTGCTTCAGACTGCACAAAGAAAGAGTTTTCTACGCAAAGTATGATGCATTTTGCGCGTTTCAATTATTCTATAATTTATTGAGATCAAGTGGAAAGTGACTTTCATTAATTATTAATAAGTATAATAAGACATAATGCAGCTATTGCTGTGAACAAAGAAAAAGTTATTTTTTTTATTTAAAACAATTCTCACTTGCAGTGAGTTCCTGGTGAAGAAGGCAGCTCACTTCCCAAGGGACAAACTCATCTCGTTTGGCACATGCTTTGGCAAGTTCACAACCTCCAAAAAGTTCAAGGTCAAGATCACAGCTCTAGACTACCTTGCTCCCTACGCCAAGGTATAAATAATAATTCAATTCTAATATTCGCCAAAAAATCCAAACTTTTCAAACATATTAATCTTCAAATTAGTCACATCCATTCAAATCAGCACAAGGTGTGGGTGAAGCCAGGCTTTGAGAGCAAGTTCCTGTCCGGCCAGCACATTCTCAAGTCAGGCCTCGGTCGTATCACCGAGAACACGCCACGCTACCAAGGAGTCGTTGTCTACTCCATGAGTGACGTGCCACTGGTACGTTGTGGGTGGTGCATGGTACTGGTGGTGCATGGTGCTGGTGGTGGCTATGAAGGAGGTGGTAGGGATGATGATGAAGGTAGTGGTGATAATGATGCGGAAGGTAATAGTTATGATGTATATGCACACAAAACTCAGCAAGACACACCAAGCACCTCTCCTGACAGGGCTTTGGAGTGGCAGCGAAGGCGACAGAGGACTGCAGGAAGGGCGACCTGACCGACGTGGTTGCCTTCCATCAGGCTGATGTGGGAGAGTACATCAGGGATGAGGACACGCTCCTGTGATGGCGTGTGCTGTGCTGTGGAGGGTGTGTTTGTCCAGTTGCTTGTATGTAATGGGATATGTTTCTTGGTGCCCAGTTGCATGTAATGTGTTGTGGTGGGATGGAGGGTCTTTATGTGTGTGTAGTTGCATGGGAAGTAGAACTGATGTGGTTAGGTGTGGTGGAGGGTGTCGGTATTCACTTGCGTGGAAAGCACTGATGCGATGTAGGGTTCGTGTGGTGTGGTAGAAGCTTGCGTGGGAAGTACTGTAGTTTGAGAGACGTTTGGTGGCGTGCAATGGAAAAGCTGTGAGGATATTAGTGTGCAAGGTGGAAAGTGTAAAGGGAGTCGCCAAATGCGAAGATGTTTTTACGTCTTGGTATAGCAATTCATTGGAGTGATGATGATGATGAAATTCTGCAACAACAGACAATGTGTATATAATTTTTCCAGTTTTGAGTTCATCAAATAAACTAAACGGTTCACACCTAGCACAATGATTCTAAGACATGCTCAACACAGTCTTTGGGGCTTCCCATCATATGCCTACAATAAAACTAATTTCTACAATTGCCATTGGGGCTAAGGTGAGGAAGAGTTAGGTGAGGAACACTCATATGTTAGCTGGTGTCTAAAGCAAGCTTTAATGATAGACTAGCGGCCGGCCCGAAGTTGAGAAAGTATTTAACATTTGTGAGACGTAGGCATCATCTTTGTATGCTGATGGCTCTATCATTCAAGCTAAACATGGCTTTATTTGGAGGTGCTGCCATGGCTGGATCTCTTCTGGAATGAAAAGACTTGATAGAGGCCTGTGTGTGTGTGTTTGTGTGTATGTGTGTGTGTATGAAGCAAGAAATCTCAAAACAATTACGAAACATAAAGGATAAAATTGGCATGATAAACGTTGTTCATGGAAACAGTTAAAGAAATGGTAATAATGATAATTAATAGAAATAATAAGTAGGAGTTGGATGACTCACCAGCTATTTCCCACTCTTCTGAAGACAAAGTGCCCTGTGAGGTGGAATGGAGGTGGAGTGGAGGGTGTTATGACTGGTGACACTGAGTCAAGAAGGATCATGTCATGCATCCATCCATCCATCCATCCATTCACAAGCACACACACACACACACACATTGAAGCCTCCACACACACATACACAAACAAAGATACACATACAACGCTCAGGTCTGGCACGTTGGCCAAGTGGGAGTTTTGCCGCAGTTTCTGAATGAATTCTTGCGCATGCGTGTACTTGGTGTGGTCACAATGCGGCTTTTCTTCAGGCCTTGGTGGGTAGTTCTGAATGGTGTGACGATGATGATGATGGTTGTGGTGTTAGTGATGATGGTGTGATAGTGATGATGATGATGATGGTGGTGGTGTTAGTGATGATGGTGTGATAGTGATGATGATGATGGTATTGATGATGATGATGGTATTGATGATGATGTGTAGATAGTGTCAAGATAGTATAGGCGTTGATAATGTTGTGATGATGAAGATGATGTTGTGGTGGTAAGGATGGTCAACTAGTGATGATAATGATGATGATGATGAGATGATGATGATGATAATGATGATGACGACGAAGATGATGGTTGAAAACTAGATGATGATGATGACTCACCTCTAGAGCGAACATCTTCTTGAGGAGGAGTTTGTGTTGGCTTGATTGGCAGTTCTCGTCGTAGAACTGCTTGAAGCTCTTGCAGTACACCAGCTCCAAGCCGTATTCACTCGCCAGTCTGTCAGGATTTGTGGTGGTGCTTTGGTGGTAGTGCATTGGTGACTGTTTGGTGGTAGTGGTTTGGTAGTAGTGGTTTGGTGGTGGTTTGGTGATAGTGGTTTGGTGGTGGTTTGGTAGTGGTTTGGTAGTAGTGGTTTGGTAGTAGTGGTTTGGTGGTGGTTTGGTAGTAGTGGTTTGGTAGTAGTGGTTTGGTGGTAGTGGTTTGGTGGTGGTGGTTTGGTGGTAGTGGTTTGGTGGTGGTTTGGTAGTAGTGGTTTGGTGGTAGTGGTTTGGTGGTGGTTTGGTAGTGGTTTGGTAGTAGTGGTTTGGTGGTGGTTTGGTAGTAGTGGTTTGGTGGTGGTTTGGTAGTAGTGGTTTGGTAGTAGTGGTTTGGTGGTAGTGGTTTGGTAGTGGTGGTTTGGTGGTGGTTTGGTTTGGTGGTGGTGGTTTGGTAGTAGTGATGGTGGTGGTGGTTTGGTGTGAGTATGGTAGGAGTGGTGGTGATTTGGTGATGTGGTAGTAGTAGTAGTAATAAGTGTGAGATAGTAGTGGACGGTTGTGATAGTGGTCGTGGTTTGGTGGTGTGAGATGGGAGTGTGAGATGGTGATGATAGTGGTGGCGTGAGTGTGGTGGTGATAGTAGTGGTGTGAGGTGGTGGTGATAGTAGTGGTGTGAGGTGGTATTGATAGTAGTGGTGTGAGGTGGTGGTGATAGTAGTGGTGTGAGATGGTGATGATAGTGGTGGCGTGAGTGTGGTGGTGATAGTAGTGGTGTGAGGTGGTGGTGATAGTAGTGGTGTGAGGTGGTAGTGATAGTAGTGTGAAGGTTTTAATTGCGCATTACATGGTGTTGTAAGCGATAGTGGTGGTATTAATAGTTAATTATATATTAATAATATAAATAACAAAAATGATAATTTTCATTATTATTATTACTTAATCATGAGTGGAAAGTGCACCAGGAACTCAGGACAATCGACAGAGCCGTCAAGGTAGAAGTGGTACCTTTGATGAAAAACAATATTAATATTATCCTCATCATCATCATCATCATCATCATCATCATCAAGATCATCATCAAGATCATCATCATCATCAACATCTGCCAAGGCAAGAAACCATCTGAGTTATTTCGATTCAATCGCACACTGAAAAAGAGAAGAATAGGAAGGGAAAAGAAGCAACAGCACCTGGCGAACAAGAATAATAAAAATAAATAATAATAAGCAGCACCTGGCGTTGAAGAGGGGAATGGTCTGCTTGTTCTCCAACTCGAAGCTCACCTCGTACAACTTGTTGCCAAAGCGCATGTCCTCAGAGGCCTTCAGTCGCTGCCTGTCGGTCAATCAATGCGATCGTAATCGAATTCATCGTATCATCGTCATTTCTATTCGGTGATGAGGTTGTTCGTTATGAGACGCTGATTACTCAGTAATGGGAGAATGAATGGGCGGTAATAGGGAGATGTGGTCGCAAGGACACCAATGCAACACCACTACAGGCCACTACACTACAATACCACAAGAACAACATCACATGCCAACCACATGCTAGCCAAAACACCACCACAACAAAAACACTTCCACATACCAGCCACAACAACACCTCCACATACCAACCACAACAACACTTCCACATACCAGCCACAACAACACTTCCACATACCAACCACAACAACCACAACAACACAACGGCTATATGTTCCCGCCTTCACGGGCACGAAGAGGATCTCAAAAGCGCTACCTTCTTCCCCACCTCTCAAAGAGGCTCTAAGAGAGAGAGGGGGAGGTGTTCACATACCTTCTCCACATAGGACCGGAATCGGTCATGCGGGAATGGGAACAAAGAACTAAAAGCGATAACCACAACAACAACCACAACAACCACAACCACAGCCACAACAACCACTACAACAACAACCACAACCACAACAACCACAACAACAACAACCACAGCCACAACACCTCCACATACCAACCACAACCACAACCATAACAACCACAGCCACAACACCTCCACCACAGACACCATGATGTTCGAGTCGATGATCGTTCCGATGAAGAAGCCCCCCTCCTTCAAGCACTCTGCCGCGTTCCTCATCATCACCCTCGCCTGGTGATGGTGATGGTAATGATGATGGTGGTACTGATGATGGTGGTGATGATAATGATTATGGTGATGATAATGATGATGGTGATGATAATGATGATGGTGGTACTTATGGTGGTGATTATGGTGATGAAAAATCAAGAAACTCATAGAAGAATGATTGATTCATTTTAACAACAATAACACACACACACACACACACACACACACACACACACACACACACACACACACACACACACACACAAACACACACACACACACACAGAGAGAAAGAGAGAGAGATTAAGACCTGTGGGAGGCTTTCAAAGCAGTAGTGGAAGGAGAACTGGGCACTCGTGATGTCGAAGCGCTGTTCAGGTTGTGTCAACAAGTCCTTGACACGTGTCTGGTGGGTGGTGTTGATGATGATGGTCTAGTGGTGTTGATGATGATGGTGGTGGTGTTGATAATGATGATGGCGGTGGTATTGATGGTGGTGGTGTTGATGATGATGATGGCGGTGGTGTTGATAGTGATGATGGGGGGTGGTGATGGTGTTGACAGCACTTATAAAACAGATTAAAAGAAAGTTGGAGACACTGCAGAGAGTTTCAAGAGTTTGAATTGTGTGTTGAAAGGCTGAAGAATCTTGTAGAAAAAGATGTATTCTGTAAGGTGGTTTGTATCTACCAGAGAGACAAAGGTCACCACGGGAAGCAAGAAGTGCCTGTGTGTGTGTGCGTTCGATGTAATTTTTCATCTTTGCCGCTGAAAGGCTTTTCGTTCGGTCCTAGGAAACTGTTCATAACTATCATCATCACGATGGTGCTGCAGAATGATCGGCCTAACTTCAAAGCTTCCGAAGGTTTGATCGTACCAGGACTGCACAGCACAGGCGTTGTCCCTTCTGCTTGCTGCCACAGAATCAATAGAAATCGAGAAAACTCTGCAAAGACTACAAAGTGCCGCTACATCACAACCACACTCCAGTCATATGTTATATTTTAGTTTTATTTACGACAGCATTGAAACTTTTTCTATTTGGAAAATAATAAATATTTTATGAGTCTTGTAAAAGTGTTTTATCTCTGAAGTTTCACTACTTCACGATTGTCTTCAGCAGCATTTACGCAATCCACAGCTTGTTCGCATATCCGCCGAAAATGTCATTTAAACCAGCCAACAATTGTCTGAAATAATCGCTAGCAAATCCAAGATCAGGGTGGTCTTGAAGCTCGTCCGAGTTTACGCCGCGTTATTAAAATTCCTCTTTTTATTATAAACTATTATTGATAGTAGTGACAACTGTTTATAACCACAATAACCACTCCCCAATGAACCACCTTCGTGCAGTCGGCTGTGTAGAACTCGGCAGAGAACAACTTGTTTCTGCTAGCCCCCCTTCCATCCCACCCGTCACCATGTCTACCTCTGTTGCCATAGCTATCATTACCACCACCACCACCACCACCACCACCACCACCACCACCACCACTACCACCACCACCACCACCACTACTACCACCACCACCACCACTGCCGCCACTACTACTACTACTACTACCGCCTGTATTTCGTTGCCTAGCATCATCATCATGACTCCTTCCCTCACCATGATCCCCTCTTTGACCTCCTCCATCTTCCTTGCTGTCATGATGAATCCTGCTTGCACCCTCATTCCTTTCATTCCATCCTCCTTTCCTATCAGTCCATCCTCCTCCTCCTCCTCCTCCTCCATCCCCACTGTCCTTCCACCCACCACCTCTCCCACCCCTGTTTTCCCAACCACCACCTCTCCCACCCCTGTTACCCCAACCACCACCTCTCCCACCCCTGTTATTTTCCATTTCAGTTCTTCTGAGTAAGTCTTCATATCTCTGCTTACTTTGATTCACTGAAACTTCTGCTATGTCTGTGTGTGTGTGTGTGTGTGTGTGTGTGTGTGTGTGTGTGTGTGTGTGTGTGTGTGTGTGTGTGTGGAGTAAATGATTGGTGTAGGTGTGTGTGTTTGATCTATTTGTGTGTTTATCATTAACAAAGTATATTGAATCAAAACATATACTAAATATATTTAACTAATAAATATAAAAAGCATATTTAATCACTATATATAAAAAGTATATTTAATCAAGACATATACTAAATATATTTAATAAATATATATAAAAAGCATATTTAATCACTATATATAAAAAGTATATTTAATCAAAACAGATACAAAATATATTCTTGAAGCCCACCGATCAGCACAAGCTTGTGTATCTTGCCACTCTTCCACTTGAGCAGGTCTCCACCCTTGCCACTGCACATGTCCAACACCTCCACTTCGTACTCCCCACCCTTCCCTTCACGCACACTGCTAAGGGTGTTGCCTGCAAAGGTGCATCCATGGTGAGCATTCTACCAGCCTCACTGATTAATGCATTCATGCCATTATTGCTTAGTACTATCGGTACTGATGACTCAACAAGCAAACGAGCCTTATTCAATGTAAGTTAATATCGTAAAATAGTTGAAATATAATATTGCTCTGACCAATAATGACACTCTTGATCCAGTTGTTGAAGTTCTTCTGGTAGAAGTTGGGACTGAGCCACCTCGTGCTCAGGTTCGAGTCCTTCCTCTTGTTGTAGTGCTCTGCAATCGTTCCTGTGCAGTCGGCGTCTCCTGGAATCTCTTTCTTCTCTCCATTGTCAGACTGTGCATGAGTAGTTTGCAAAAGATTGAAAAGTATATTGAGCAATCCAAACTATGAATTTATTACTTTTAATGTTAATAAATACTAACTTTGAAGTATTTAGGTTTTTGCTCGTCCATTTAAAATTTTAAATTCATTAATTTTCGGCGTTTAGTGCTTTGCGGACGATAATATATTAAATCAAAACACTAAGAGATAAATCTGAAGTTTTAAAGGTAATTTTTGTTTTAGTTATAAATTAAACAAATGAAGGTTTAGTTTTGAATAAATCATTAAAAAAAAGTTCCATCTTTTAAAGTTCAGAGCTACTTATAATAATGAATATTAATCCGAAAAAAAGGTTTCGTTAATTCATAATCTACAAAAAGTTTTTCTATCTATTTAAATTTAGCTTACATAAGGTAGAAGCCCCTGTTTCACAAAATCATTATATATTTTTAGCTGGCATGTTCGTTCTAAGAAGAATCTAGCAAAAGTGAGGAAAGATGAGGCGAAAGCTGCAGAAGAAGAAAAGGAGAAACAGAGGAAAATCGATCTAGCTGTTAGCTATTTATTTAAAATAGAAATTAAAATCTGAAATGTTTATAAAAGCTCTAGATCCCAATCTTAATGTTGTAACTTTTATTTAATTTATTATTATTGATGAAACAAGCTATTTTTTTTATATATTTAGGAATCTGAGGCAAGGAGTGAACTGCTGAGAAGTTTGGCAGTGAAGAAGTTTGTAACTGAAGAGTGCAAAGGTGCTGAAGTTGAAGTGAAAAAACTAGGCCATGTGAACTTTTTTGAAGACCTAGAAGCTGGGGTTATTATTTACTCACATTTAATTTCTGTTATTGAATTATTTCATAGTTAATAAACTTAAACTTGAGAATTTTTTTTCATTTTCATCTCCTCCACAAGGACAAGGTGGCACGACGCAACAAAGAGCATGAAGAGGAAGAGAGGAAGAAGCAGGAGAAGATTGAGATGGATGTTGGTCTCCTCACCTTCCTCGGACAGGGCTCATCTGAGTTTGAAGGTTCAGGAGAGATTCCATTGTAAACATTCAACATGATTTATAAGTATTCATATCCTCATTTACTCACTCCTGTTATCATCTTATGAATATTTATTGCAGGCAAAAAACCATGGTACTTGGATAAGAAACCAGATCCAAAGTACTATTAAACTAGTCCTGAATAGTTTTGTATTTATTTACTTTCACAACACTAACAAAAGTGATATATTTTATTTCAATTGAAATATTCAAACAGTTATGAATAAAATGAATATGTTTAAAACATTCTTTAAACCCCTCGTCCCCTTCAGAGATGAGGTGCAACTAAAGAGCAAGCTGTCACTCGACCCTCTCAGAACCATGAAGCACTACCTCGAACTTACTGACAAGTACGAGGACATCAAGAAAGGAAAACACTTCGATGTTGGTGTCATCTTCGTGTGCTTGTCTGTGTGTCCATTTTTGTGGTTTAATCACTTTTCACATACTGATTTGTTGTGTTTATGCAGTTGTCTAATAATTGTACAACCACTTCATCCACCAAGCCCTCTTGCACCTTACCACTTCCACAGCCAAAGTCTGAAAGTAAAGTACACAAGAGTTTAAAGGTGAAGAGCAAGACGACACACAAGAAGACCATTCAAGAGCTGAGGGAAGAGAGGATTGCGAGGGAGAGGAAGGAGAGAGTGAAGGCTGAGAAGCTGATAAGGGGAGACGTCAATGAGAAGAAGGAGGTGGTGGTCACTGATCTGAGGAAGATGTCCTACAACTCTCGATTCAACCCGGAACTGCCGAGGTTCAAGTGATCTGATCCGACACTATCATCACACCATCGCCCTTCTTCAATACCAACCTGTACATAGAATCCTTTTTAATTGAATAAATTGTCAATACTAATTTGGAGGGTTTTATTAGACGTTGCATCCTACTCTTTCCTGATCAACAAATATAAAAGTGGAAATCAAAGTCGAACGAACAGCTTCCTTAAATAAATTTGTTGACAAATACATTTATAAACTGCCGCAGATTTAACGATAAAAAGACATTCGAGAATTGAAGTAATTATAATAAGTAAAGGTTTCTAAACTCACGCAAGTGTTGGTGGGGATAATCAATAATGGGATATTATTAAAGGACGAGCAAGCAGGCAAAATAAATTACAATCACTTACAAATAATGCGGATCAGCTACGAATTAGTTGTTGATAATGAGGTTGATAATCAAAGACATTTGCTGACACTAATGGATGAGTAATGGTGGGTACAGCAGCAGCTGAATGGGAGCAGCAGGCTGTCTACAACTCGCCAGGGTCGTGTGTGGCTTCCTCTTCATCTGCACTGTCGTCGTCGTCGTCCTTCTGTGTGGTGGTGGCACAGTGTGCTTGATTGCCTTTCAGTGGCGTGCGTGAGTACACGAAAAGTTGCTTCAAAGATTAAAAAATGACTGAGGAATGCGACAACTCACAGGAGCCTCGTCTTCAGCATCAG
Source organism: Piscicola geometra (assembly GCA_943735955.1). Classification (NCBI taxonomy): domain Eukaryota; kingdom Metazoa; phylum Annelida; class Clitellata; order Hirudinida; family Piscicolidae; genus Piscicola; species Piscicola geometra. Next base: position 1,616,256 of record OX030957.1, on the reverse strand, counting down.
CCTCCTTGTCTTCCTCATCATCATCGTCATCCTCATCTTCTGGAGAAGCATCTTCTTCTTCTGCAAGAAGTTTAACAAGAGTTTAGACCACACAAAAGCAGCTTATCAATTCTGCATCATGCGTCTAAGCGCCACTAAGTACACCAGTGGTGCACTAAATGCCTATGCATCTACACAACAGACATTCAACAACAGCAACAGTGGTATCATGAATGAGCACTGACCCTTCATCTTGGCAGCCTCCTCATCCTGCTTCTTCTTCTCTTCAGCATCAGCAGCCTCCTTCATCTTCGTCTCCCCTACAGTCGTCACTCCCCACGTCTCATCCGCAAACTTTGACGCTTCCTCCTCACTGTCTGTGATTAGGACGTTGTCAAAGATCGTTCCAGACTTCACCTGGTGGGTGTATGAGCGTTCTTCCAATGACGACTGATGACAAAGGCCTCAAGTAGTTAATGTCAAGCATAGGGGGAAGAACATTAACAAATAGCAGACCTGCCAGAGGTCGAATCCGATGGCTCCGATGTCTGAGTACTTGTAGAGGGTGATGTCCTCGGTGTAGGCAGGGTTGTCGATCTCAGGGTGCTCCCACTTGCCCTTGTAGGCTGGGTTGTCAATCTGCTTCGGCTTCCACTCACCCTGTGGTGGTCGAATGATTGAGTGAAGAAGCTGCCTCTTGAAATTAATTAAATAAATTATCCTTTGTGATTAATGACATTAACGTAATACTTCTATCACAACTTCTGGTGGCTCACCTTGAAGTCGGGGTTGTCGACCATCGGAGGCTCCCACTCTCCATCCATCTCGTCATCCCAGTCTTCAGGCTTGGTGGCGGTCTTGTCAGGCACATGTTCAGCTTGGTCCCAGTCAGCAGGCTTTGTGTCTTCAGGATCGTCGATCATCTCCCTGTCGTCCCAATCCTCAGGCTTCTTCGCCTCAGGATCCTGCAGAAGATAATGCTATTAATACTTTTAAGAGCATTTTAAAGGAATTTGAAGTTTAAATAATGAAAAATCACAAATGAATTTGGATAAAGACAAAGGCACTATAAAGACTACTACTACTACTACTACTACTACTACTACTACTACTACCACTACTACTACCACTACTACTACTACTACTACTACTACTACTACTACGACTACTACTAGTAAAGAACTGAAAGTGCACCTTGATCTTCTTGGGCTCGAGGAAGTCCCAGTCAGCCTCCAAGGTGCCACTCTCTTCCTTCTTGTTGTCGATCTTCACTTCGTATGTATTGTCAGACCTCACAATCAGCGTGTACACGTGGGTCAAGGTGTCGTCCTGTTTGGAGTATAAGCATGTGATCAGATTAAATTATTTTAAGTTTAGGTAATTTTTATAAAAACTGAATAACTTAATAGAAACATAAAAATAATGCTTATAAAAAAAGAATATGCATGCAAGTAAACCTTGCATCTGATCTCCTTTTTAGTGAGAAGATTCTTGCCTTTGTAGTTGAAGATAACATGTACCTTCTTGGTGCTGTAGCCGCAGATGTCAGGCCCAAACATTATGAAGTAAGGTGAATCTCCGTGCATACCCTTCTGATCCAACTCTTTTGAGAACAACTTCACATAGCCACCTCCACAGTCGATATCTTGCTCGTGTTTGACCGAGAACTGAATAACGAGTGTCTTTCCTTCGTTGGTGAATGGCTTCTCGAATTTGGCTGAGATGCCATAGAACTTGGCATCTTGGCTTGTTTGAAGACCTGTTATAAAGTTCATAAATATGTTTAAAAGTGGAAACAAATAAAGGTAATTGAATAATACTAAACTTTGAGAAACTATCATCTGACCTTTATCTTTTTCGGCGTCATTATAGAACTTTCCAGCAGTCCATCCAAAAACACCTTGATCTGCTCCTTTAGCTTTCGACTCAACCCATCTGTTTCTCCAACCCTCTGTAGTGAAAAACCCCGAAATTATATTTAAAATTAAATTCGTTTGCTTATTAATTCTTTAAAACGCACTCTAACTAACCGTCAAACTCTTCTTTGAAATATACAGTTGGTTCACTGAAAACACAAACGAGTGCAGTCAGTGCAACGAACAAGTAAATTACTGAAAGTTTGGACATTGTGGATTAACAGAAACCAGTGGATGCAACAAGCGTGGACAGAGAACCGGCTTCTACTACTTAACGAAAAGAAACGGACAGATGGATGAATTTGATTGGTCCACCAAATTATTCAGCTTCGTCCAATCATCATCGACCACATAGTGTTGCGTGGTATTTTCAATTCACATCTAATGTTCGACATTTTATTGTATTTATAATAAAAAAATGTTTTTTAAAATAATTAAATATGATAAAATATTTTTTTTTTTAATATTTGAAGCATATAATTTTTTACAAACTACTAGTGCTTTCAATAAATCTATATGAATTAAATATTAAAATTGTAGATCAATAAATATGTTTTTAATCTTATATATCAAAATTAAATATATTATTAATACAGATAATTCTTAAAATCTGTGTTCATTAACCTTTACATAACAGTATTAATGTGACGTTTTTTGGTGAGCTTCATATAAGAACAATAATAAAAGCTTCATATACCATTTTATTATATTAAATTATGTTATTTTAATCCACAGGGGAGATACACTTGTTTTTTTTAAGGCGAATACATTTTCGGCAAAGAGCATTATGAACTTGAATTTGAGGAAAAAGCGCTATAGAAATTTGATTGATTGATTATACTCTTTTTGGCAAACTGCATCTCAGCTTTCCTCCTATTTGGTTTTACAATCTTGTTAAAACTCTCATCTAAAAGAAAATGTTCAACTTTTCAATAGTCTGTAAAAGAGAACTTTTTGACTTCGACGGGCATAAAAGATCTTGCCTTTTCGCTCTTATTGAACAAGCAGTGGGAAACTACGAAAGAATAGATTCAGAAGGGATGGAGTTCCCCTCCATCGCAAACTCACGGCAAACTCTCTCAGATTTGAATAAAGGACAACAAAGCAATACACGCGTCATCTTTTTTGACTCACAAGTACAGCCTAAATGAGATGCTGGTGACACTGTAAAGGCAGTAATTTACAAGGTACACGTTGCATACACACACGTCTTAACTTGCCACAACTGCTCTACGGCATTAGCGATGTAATTAGAACTAGCAGAGTAAAACCAAATATGATGATTTGTATATTAAATGAACTACCAAAAGGCTAAAAGAATATTGGTTGTAGGAGGGACCATTGATGCTGGAGCCATTTTAATTTGGATTGGATGGATTGCTAGAACTGGTCATTTAAAAAACAAAATACATTTAAGAGCTTGAATGATACGAAAATACATAATTCTAGACATCATTACCATGAGCACAAAGTTCATACAGACTAACAAGGTGAGTTGTGACAAGCCTACATTATATACAAGCACACATAGACGCACAAGAGCACACAGACACACATGCAAACACTAGACGCACACAAGAACATAGACATACAGACACACAAGCTACTGTCCCTTAAAGTTGAGAAGGCTAAGGTTGGCAGGTATGAAGTTGTTGTTGTTGTTGTTGTTTGATTGTTGAACCATGTAGTCTCCAATCATGTAGTGGTTCATGTTGTTGCCCTGTTGTTGTTGTTGCTGCTGCTGCTGTTGTTGTTGACCCAACAAGACACCACCTGCTGCGTTCAGAGACTGTGATGGTTGTGTAACGATTAAAAAGGTATAATAAAGATTATTGAAAGTGACAAATTAAGACATACATAAATACATTTAAACAAAGTAATTAACTAAAGATTAAAGATGATTAATGTAAGACGAATTTAATATGCATTTTCTAAATAGGGAGAATACAGATGCGACGGCAATGACCTGGTTGAAGAGCACAGGCGAGATGCCCCCCCCTATGGACGTTCTGCTGGGGGGGTTCTGCGAGGAGGCAGGGTGGCCCAGGTTGGCACATGCTAGGTTGCCTGTGGAGGAGTGGATGGTGGGTGGATAGAGTGGTTGAGACTGCTGAAGTGAAGGAGGATGGTGGGTGGATGCAGTGGTTGAGGCTGCTGAAGTGAAGGAGGATGGTGGGTGGATGGAGTGGTTGAGACTGCTGAAGTGAAGAAGGATGGTGGGTGGATGGAGTGGTTGAGACTGCTGAAGTGAAGGAGGATGGTGGGTGGATGGAGTGGTTGAGACTGCTGCAGTGAAGAAGGATGGTGGGTGGATGGAGTGGTTGAGACTGCTGAAGTGAAGAAGGTTGGTGGGTGGATGGAGTGGTTGAGACTGCTGAAGTGAAGGAGGATGGTGGGTGGATGGAGTGGTTGAGACTGCTGAAGTGAAGGTGGATGGTGGGTGCATGCAGTGGTTGAGACTGGTCGTAAATTGGTGAACGCCCACACTCATACACACATTTACATGGGCGTTATGATAGTTATGCGTTGTAATATTTGAGCACTGATATAGTTAGGCGTAGTGATATGTAAGCTTTGTGATATAGTTAGGCGTAGTGATATGTAAGCTTTGTGATATAGTTAGGCGTAGTGATATGTAAGCTTTGTGATATAGTTAGGCGTTGTCATGATGTGCCACCGTTTGGAATTTCACAGACTGTGAAGCGACCCCATTGACCACCCTCTGAGAAACACACACACACACACACACACACACACACACACACACACACACACACACACACACACACACACACACACACACACACACACACGCACACACACACACACACGCACACACACACACACACACACACACACACACACACGCACGCACACACACACCGATATTGATGGCGTTGTTGTAGAGGACGCCATGCTGATTCATCTGCAGGCCGTCGCCAATGCCTCCGTTCAGAATGCCTGCACCGTAGGCGTTGTTCTGGCCGGCTGTGGTGGGTGGTGGTGGTCGTGCAGGGGTGGTGGTGGTCGTGCAGGCAGGGGTGGTTGGTGGTCGTGCAGGGATGGTGGTGGTCGTGCAGGGGTGGTGGTGGTCGTGCAGGGGTGGTGGAGTGGGGAATGTAGGCAATGAATGAAAACATTATTTGTTGCACATTTTATGAACTTTAATAGCCATGACACTGCAACCAACCTATCCACAACCACCCATCTCACCAAGCAAACCTTCTGCCCTCCTCCTCCTCACCACCACCATTCGTCATCCCCATCACAAACCATGCATATCCTGCTGGTTCCAGTAGTTCTCCGATGGCGAAGTGCTGTTCGTGCCTGGTGGCGGCATGATGGGCTGGCCGGTGTAGCGGAAGAAGGGGTTCTTGAGGTCGAGCGTGTTGGAGGACTTGATCGAGGTGCCCGGAATGCCTAGACTGATCTCGACGTCGTAGCTTTGTCTGGTGGTGGTTGTTGGTGCAGTGCTGGAGAGGTGCTTGAAGCCTTTCGCTGATTCTCAAGGTGTTTTGTGTGCTTAGGTTGAATTTGGAGAGGTTGGAGAGAAACATTAAAAAGTAACTAAGGCCCAAAAAATGAATCTATCGAAACTTTTCTGCCAACCATTTGAAACCCACTGCCATCCAAACACCATAACACCACCAACCATGTCTTCCCTCTCCACCAATCAACTAACCCCCTCTCAGACCCTCCCTAACATCCAAACCCCCTTTCCACCCCCCCAACCTTTTATTCGACTTGAGAAGCACCTTGCCGACCAGCGTTTGTCCCTGCTTGGCGAAGATGGGCGTCTGCAGCAGACACCTCACCTGATACCAATGCGTCAGAGGCTGCGTAGGAGCCGTCGATAACCACACGGCGTTCCTGGTGATGTGGCAACGTGGTGGTGATGGCGTTTGTGAAGTTTGACGCACGCGCGTGTGTGTGTGAATGTTTGATTTGAATGGGGTTGAAACACTGGAACTGAAACGCTTAACGGGCCCATAGAGCTGGAACTCTCAAAACACCACTACACCACTTACAATAACGAACATACTAATCGTACACTAACAACAAATACAAATACGAACACACTACCAACAACAACAACAAACAATGAATACAAACACATACAAACACATACTAACGCAACACTGAAAGCAGCACCAATAAATACGAGCACAACAACAACCACCACGACACTCCCACCTCCACCCATGCAAGCGCACTCACTGAGACCCGAGGAAAGCCACGTCGAACCAAAAGGCAAGTCCATGGATCGTGCCTAAGTGATAATGACAAAGATTTATGAATTAATTAATTAATGAAATCATAAAAATTATAAATAAAAAATAACAATAGAAATAAATACATGAATATAATTGTATAAATAATCAAATGTTGAAGTAACTCAACAACGATAACAACAACAACAATCACACCACTACCACTACCACCACCACCAAAAACAACAACAACAAGAGCAGCAACAGCAGCAGCAGCAGCAGCAGCACCGGAGTGGAGAAGGTGGAAGGAGACGGGGATGGAGATGGTGTGCAGGTCACTCTCGTGGGCGGTCGCAAAGTCGACTGTGTGCTTCACCGAACGAGCCAGACAGATGCGGATGTCGAAGGTGTCCTGGTGATGGTGATGATGATTATGGTAGTTTAGTGGTGATGATGATGATGGTAGTGTAGTGGTGATGATGATGATGGTAGTGTAGTGGTGATGATGATGATAGCATAACATACCATAGCATAAAAAAATAGGGACGGATTCAAATCTATTTGTCCATGATGGTGGTGTAGTGGTGATGGTAGTGGTGGTGATGATAATGATGGTATTGATGATGATGGCATTGATGTAGTGGTGATGATGATGGCATTGATGTAGTGGTGATGATGATGATGGTATTGATGATGATGGCATTGATGATGATGATATTGATGATGGTGGTGGTGATGATGATGATGGTATTGATGATGATGGCATTGATGTAGTGGTGATGATGAATGGTTTTGAAGGGTGTTTTAGGCGATGCAAAGGAATATGGTGAGAAAAAAGGCATTGGTGAAATAACAGCAGCAGAAAAACCTACTATTAACTAATAAATAAGCAATAAAAATTTAATTATTTAATTAATTATAATTTAATGGAGATGTGCAGATAATTAGAGTGATGAGTTGACGAGGCCTACCACGATGGGCTGTCTGAAGTACTCGAGGAGGGCTGCCTCCCTCAGACTGGAGAGGTCCACCGAGTGGAAGGAATTCTGGTACCTGGTAATGATGATGATGATGATGATGACGACTATGATGCTGATTATGATAGTGGTTGTTTCAATATTGAAAATTATTTCGAATTCAAAAACTTTAATTAAAAATGTTATATACTATACAAATAGTCCAAGGGTTCACACACACACACACACACACACACACACACACACACACACACACACACACACACACACACACACACACACACACACACACACACACACACACACACGCGCGCACACACACACAGATTAACCAGAAGTTCGCCTTGGAGCATTGTTCCATGTAGAGGGTCTCGTCGCTGAAGGGGGCGACATGGAGGTCTCCCTGGGTGGGGTACATCTTGCCTGAAGGAGGAGGATGAAGAGGAAGAGAGATGGAGGAGGAAGAAGAGAAGGAGGAGGAAGAGGAGGAGGGAGGAAGGAATGTGAAAATGTTAGCATAGAGCTAGGCGATGATTTCTCGCTTCACAAAGATTCTTCACCATTATTCCCCTACCTAAGCCACACACACACACACCTTCACGCGCCCTAACCAAGCACCAAGCACCAACGACGCCTAACCCACCTCCGGGCTTGAGCCACTTCTTGGCGTGCAGAAAGGTCTCCAGCATGCGTTCGTTGAAGAGCATGTAGCCCATCGGCTCTGAAATGATCACGTCCACCTGCGTGTGTGCCATGTGCGTGTTATGTGTGTGTTGTGGTGTTGGTGGGTGTGTGTGTGTGTAGTGTTGTTGGTGGGTGTGTGATGGGTTTGATGGGTGATGATGGGTATGGTGTATTGAGTGATGCTTTTTTAAAGATGATAATGCTGATCGTACCCACCTTTTCTTTTAGTTGTACCTCCTCGATCTTGCCAGCAATGACGATGATCTCCTTGGAGAGTTTGTTGCTGTTCACGAGGTTCTGTGGGAAGGCAGAGGTGGACACTGATCACCACACCTGCACCCAACCATCTCACCCTCTCCCCAACTAGGTCGCACCCCTCCCCAATCTCCCACCCAGCCACCTCCCCTTATTTCCCACCAACCACCCAAACCCTTCCAAAGCTCCCACCCCCCTCTTACAACCACAACCACAACCACAAGCAACAAGCACAAGCAACAAGCACAACCACAAGCAACAAGCACAACCACCAAGCACAACCAACAAGCACAACCAACAAGCACAACCACAAGCACAAGCAACAAGCCACAACCAACAAGCACAAGCAACAATCCACAACCAACAATCACAACCACAAGCACAAGCAACAAGCCACAACCAACAAGCACAACCACAACCAACAACCACAACCACAAGCAACAAGCACAACCAACAACCAACAAGCACAACCAACAACCACAACCGACAAGCAACAAGCCACCTGGCAGTGCTTCGCCATGGAAGAGGCCTCTATGGCGTAGACCTTCCTGGCACCTGCCTGCACCGCAAAGAACGACAAGATGCCCGAGCCTGCCCCCACATCCAACACCACCTGATGATGATGATGATGGTGGTGGATGTGATGATGATAGTGATGATGATATTTATAATATTAATAATACATTTGATTGAATATATATGTGTAATTGTTATGGTGTGTACGTATGTATAATATTTTATGATGATATATGATATGTTATTTTATGTATGAGATGTTACTTAGCTGAAACAGAAAAGCTATGTCAAATCTATTGCAGTACTCTTTGATAGGATTGTATTGAGGATTTTAAAATAAGATTTTAATTGTAGTGATTGATGAAGATTACGGATGGTAATAATTGCAGTGTGGTTGAGTGATCTTTTATGAAACTATTTATTTGTATATATTTAAGAAAATGAAAAAAATGAAATGGTTCAAAATAAAATGATTAAAAAACAATGTAATATAAAGAAAATATCCTTTAATACAAATAGTTGTGTTTTAGTATTTATGATGAAGGTGATCATCATCATCCTCATGGTGAGCACCTTATCTTGGAAGTCAGGGATGTTGTTGAGCATGGCGCACTGGTAGGTGGACGTGCGGATGTAGTCCTGCATCATGTTCTGCTGCTGTGACATGTAGCCGTAGAACTGTGGCGAAAAGGATGCAGTTGAGGTGAGGTATAGTGGTGATGGTGGTGGTAGTAGTAGTGGTGGTGATGGTGGTAGTAGTAATGGTGAAGGCGGTTATAGTTGTTAATGTAGTAATTGTAGAGATATGATAGGTATTATTATTAGTGGTAATGGTGATGGTATAATCTCAAGGATATTATTTGAATTATTATTAGTAGTAGTTGCAGTGGCAGCACACAAATGAAGCAAGGCACCTGGAAGTACTGCTCGGCAGACGAAGCGTCTGTACGTTGTGTGAAGATGGACACTTCGTTCTGACTGGCAATTGTCTTCACCTGCTTCTCAAATGCCTGTGCGTCTGCATGGCAAGGAGTGGTTTGCAGGCGGTTTGAAAACCTTCAGAACAGTCTAAGCTTAAAATACCAATGAGCAATTTTTCAATAAAGTTGATTTTTATGTAGATAGAACTGCTTAGCAAGCAACCATTGATAGTCTTGAAGTTGAATATGTAAGATTCGTCTTCCACAGTCATCACTAAAGAACTGGCGCCCAGCTTTGCCGTGTGGATGTTCTTGGTGAGTTCGAACGTTTGCACCATCTTTGAGTCTTATGCAGTGATTTTAATTGTTATATGATCAACATATATTTTCAATCAATCAATCACTAATGATTTGTACAGCGCCCTTTACTATGTGAACAAAAGCACTCATTGAATGGTTTATCTCTTTTTGATTATAAGTATACTAAAATATATTTTAGAAATCCTTTTTTTAAATTTTTTTAATTATTAGAAAAGTTAACCACTAATCATTTACATGCCGCTTTTAATCACAACGCGTTAGCAGCATGTTTCTCACCACTGGTAATGTCAATGTGGTTCTTTTCGAATTCGCTTCGCACGCTTATCTTCAAAGTGCCGCTACATTTATTTTGTAATTTACCATCTTCAGTTAAATTTCCAAAGCCAACGCACTCAAAAGCAGCCATTTTCAAACAATTCTTTAACAAAACAAAACAGTGAAAATGCAAATTGTTAAAAAATCTAATGTCTATGCATATAAAAGATGAAGAAAATAAACTATGATTTTAAAAATTGAATTTTTTTCCAAGGTAAAAATTGTGATTATGAAGAACTCTCATGGTTACTTTTAAAATGTGTAAATTGTTTAAATATCAATCAAAAGGTTTTTCAAATAGCAATGTATAAAAATAACTTTTGAACTTCAAAAATATTTGTAATAAATTAATGTTTTATCTATAATTGATTAATTCAATCTATAATAATCTTAGATCGCATTTACGGATTTTTCATTCTCGTTCTCTAATCACTCAATCAAATAAACCCTATAGCTAGCAACCGCCACGAACGATATGCAAATGAGCTAAAAGTGGCGAATTTCGTTAATCTTTGATTATAAGTATACTAAAATATATTTTAGAAATCCTTTTTTTAAATTTTTTTAATTATTAGAAAAGTTAACCACTAATCATTTACATGCCGCTTTTAATCACAACGCGTTAGCAGCATGTTTCTCACCACTGGTAATGTCAATGTGGTTCTTTTCGAATTCGCTTCGCACGCTTATCTTCAAAGTGCCGCTACATTTATTTTGTAATTTACCATCTTCAGTTAAATTTCCAAAGCCAACGCACTCAAAAGCAGCCATTTTCAAACAATTCTTTAACAAAACAAAACAGTGAAAATGCAAATTGTTAAAAAATCTAATGTCTATGCATATAAAAGATGAAGAAAATAAACTATGATTTTAAAAATTGAATTTTTTTCCAAGGTAAAAATTGTGATTATGAAGAACTCTCATGGTTACTTTTAAAATGTGTAAATTGTTTAAATATCAATCAAAAGGTTTTTCAAATAGCAATGTATAAAAATAACTTTTGAACTTCAAAAATATTTGTAATAAATTAATGTTTTATCTATAATTGATTAATTCAATCTATAATAATCTTAGATCGCATTTACGGATTTTTCATTCTCGTTCTCTAATCACTCAATCAAATAAACCCTATAGCTAGCAACCGCCACGAACGATATGCAAATGAGCTAAAAGTGGCGAATTTCGTTAATCTTTGGTTAGCAGCTGCCATCTTGGCAGCCGCTTTAACCGTAATGATTTTGTTAAATAGTTTGTCTTCTTATCTAATAATTTAGTTTTTTTAAATTTCAAATAATTATAGTAATCATAATTTATATCTTTTCTTGTTTTCTGGTTTTAAATTTATCTTGCTCTCGGAATTAAAATCTTCAACCAAGAACTGTCTAACTCTAACGGACTACAATAAAAACTTATTTTTAAAGGAAGAAGTGCCAAGGCCTCAAATTGAGCACTAATGCATAGTTTGCAAGAACCCACTGGCTACCTACTTCACAAGGCAAATGAGCTCTGCAGATGCAGGACAGACTGTCAGAACGAATCTTTTACACATGACTGTTTATGTCTATTATCTATTGAAAACTGACGTATTAGACAATTATTACCTTACTTAGATGACCCTTCTTTAAAGATGTCCATATATTTAAAACTCATCACCTCCTTATTTAACTACTTCTATATCATTATTTACTTTTCGTACGGATCTGAAGACATATCTGTTTAACAAATTCATTTACCAGCGCTCTTGAATTTGAGGAAAGAGCGCTATAGAAATTGATTTGATTGATTGATTGATTACGTGCAATCAGCACAATAAATTGCTTTTATTTAAGGTTCTAGCTTTTAAATAAAATTCAAATTGTAATTAAATGAAAGTTTAACCATTTTTTCATTTAAAAAACTTAATAAAAAGTAAAATTTTATTAACTAAGCCTAAAAAACCAATATTTAAAACTGAATATCATATCAAGTCAACTTTACGCTGAGGCATCTGGACTTTTTGAATCGACACCTACTTGTTCATTTTTCAAATTCAGAAACCAAAATATAATGTATATAAATGAATTATATATCATTAAAATCGTATTTGAATTTCCTACTTCATGCCGAATGCTAGAAAATTATTTCTCAAATAATTAAACGAGAAAATAAACTTTAAATTTTTCCCTTTGAATTTTAAACTACTTTTAATAATATAATTAAAATCTAGCAAACACATTCTGAAAGTACATTTCCTAATCTTTAAAATGATATCAACTTCATTGAAAAAAAGTGCTCCTCCGTTTCTGATTTTTAAAATACAAATCATACGTATAGCATTTTATTAAATGTAAAGCGCATCACAATTAAGTTTTTGTTTTTATATCATCTGTTGAATAGTTATCGCCGTTTAAATTAGGTAGTCGCATGTCCCTTTAAATTTAAAGAGTTTGACGTTACAAATCTAAGCTATATTTTTGGCCGCGTATTTTTCCGTTCTCGATGCGCATGAAATGAGTGTGCTCACTTTTTTTTAATTTTATAAATATCACCTATGTCTATATAATATATGGTTACATCAAATTGTTCATAGAAGAACCGAGAATAATCTTGACTGCCTATATGTAAGGAAGAACATATGTGTTAAGAAAAATATTCTTCGAAAGTCATTGATTTTTTTAGTTTTTTTTGTTTTGTGTATAGCACACTTACTAAATAAGGCCGACAATTTTGGTTTTCTAATCTTTATTTTTGAACTATCCTATGATATGATATCGAAAATTTCATTTCTCTAGCAAATCGCCGGACAGAGCAGCAACTCCCCGAAAGAGGTGCCTAGTTGACAAAGTTGTCAAATAGTATTTTAACTTTAGGGAGTTACTGCTCTGTTCAGGAATTTGCTAGAAAGGTGAAATTTTCGAAAATCATATCATATGATAGTTCAAAAATAACCAAAAGAAAACCAAAATTGAATATTCAATTTAGTTTGTGCGCGAATTGACAAATACTATTTGACAACTTTGTCAACTAGGCACCTCTTTCGGGGAGTTGCTGCTCTGTCCCGCGATTTGCGAGAGAAGTGAAATTTTTGAAATCATATCATAGGATAGTTCAAAAATAAGGATTAGAAAACCAAAATTGTCGGCCTAATTTAGTTAGTGTGCGATTCACAAAACAAAATACTATTTTGTCGCATGTTCCTTTAAATTTAAAGGGATTGGCGTTACTAGGCACCTCTTTCTATATAGTATATACGGTGAATTTTATCATTTTTCAAAATAAAAGAAGTAAAAACGTTATTTATTTATTTTAATTGTGAAATTAATAATAAATGAAACTTATTTTAATTTATAAAAAAATAAAGTTTGAATTATGTCGCTTATACAAGCCGAAAATATGATTTTAAGCAATGCTTAGAAGTGTGCGTCACTTTTTTAGCCTAACACCATGTAAAATCTTTGATGCTAATTTCAACTTTTAAATGGCTCTATCTTCGTTATAAATAATTTTTTTGTCATATATTTTATATATTTATTTTTGTTTTTAACTCCTTTTTCATAAAATTATAATTTCATTTTCGAAAAGATAATTTGAAAAAGTTATGCGACTACCTAGTTTAAATGCTAAATTTCTATATTATTTAAAAATTCATAGTTATTCTTGGTTGGTTTATTTTTTAAAGTTTGATTTATTTACATTCATTTTATTGGTTCTTATGATATTCATAGCTTAGAGTCCATAATAATAAATTAAGCCATTTGAGCGTAACAACTTTACAAATGATAATTTTTTAAACTTTAAAATACAGTTGTATTCAAATGGAATTTTCTGGCCCAATCTGTCAGAAGCTTGGTCTCACATGTATTGATATAAAAAATAAAAGTTTGAAAAAAAGTTGTTTTTATAAGCAATGGCCTAGTTCTAGAGTTAAAAAACTTTTTTAAAAAGGAACATATATATTTTCTTAGTTTAGCAGCTAGGCTACCTAAACTTTAGCTGAAGTTTTGGGATGCCTTAATGACAACTTCATTTATAGTATAAATTTTATACAAACCCACTGGTTTTATACTCAAAGGTGTGTATTGTTGCTAAAAAGAGAATAAATCTTTAAAAAAAGAGAAAACTAGGATCATTCATGAATTTAGAATTTCTTCCTCCATCTTCAAAAATAAATGTCCGGAGGACCTTTTATCCGTTTACCAGATTATTCATGTCTTCTATTTGATATTTCTTAATTAATTACTCTCTTCTTTGTATATGTTAATTAAAACTGTTTCTAAAAATTTTTTTCACATTCATTAAAATTAATAAAATTATATAAAAGCACTTCTACTTTCCGATTATTCTTTTCTTCCTTGGAGCTCTAACCACATTTCACATACAACTCCGAAAGTTTCATGTCTTCTATTTGATATTTATCGATTAATTAATCTCTCCTCAGTATTTGTTAATTAAAAATATTTCTAACAATTATTTACATTCATTGAAGTTATTAAAATTATATAAAAAGCACTTCTTATTCCCGATTATTCTTTCCCTCCTGGGAGCTCTAACCACATTTCTCATAAAACTCTGAAAGTTTCATGTCTTCTATTTGATATTTCTAACATAAGCTAAAAATAAGAAACAAACACAACCAATTCAAATTTATTCAAATGCTATTTCGAGATTGAACGAAAAAAACATAGCAAACATTAGATCAAAGTATTAAATTTTATTCTTAAAGTATCAAGGATCACGTATTAATCACGTATTTTTCCTTGAAAAGTAATTTTTTGAAGATTTTTATTCTGAAGACTTTTTATCCGGAAAACTTTTAATCCGGAGGTCTTTTTATCCGGAGGACTTTTTATCCGGAGGGCTTTTTATCCGGAGGACTTTTTATCCGGAGGACTTTTTATCCGGAGGACTTTTTATCCGAGGACTTTTTATCCGAGGACTTTTTATCCGGAGGACCTTTTATCCGTTTACCTTGTTAAACAGATCTTTACGAAAAGTAAATAATGATTTAGAAGTAGTTAAATTAGGAGATAATGAGTTCCAAATAAATGGAATTGTGAAGTAGGTAGCCAGTGGGTGCTTGCAAGCTGTGCACTGGTGCTCAATTTGAGGCCCTGGCACTTTTTCCTTTTAAAATAAGTTTTTCACGTATTGCGAATATATTAAATTTTGTAGTCCGTTAGACAGTTATTGATTGAATCTGCCTTTTTCACTCGAATTGCAGGTTTTATTTAACCACATCAATGTAAATCCTTGCTTTTTTTCTTTTTCACTATCATACTATGATTCATAGTCGCTTCATTTTCAATATTTCTGTACATTTATAACTTTTTCCTCTCATTTGCACATGTCCAAACCATTCGAAAGTTCCATTTCTCATACAATTTCACAAACAAAATTGATCAGTTTTTTTTCTTTCACTGACTTCTCATCTCACCAACCTGGTGAGTTTTTTTTTCGGGTGAGTTCTCATGGAACCATTCTTTTCAGCTCCATTTGTCAAATGCCGTTGTTTCTAAGCCATACATCATCACCCGTTCCACCAGCCTTTGATTTTTCATGAATTTTTTTTCCCAGTAATTACATTTTGCTTCAATTAATATTAATATTATTAAGCAGCTTGATGAAAGCACAATAAATTTATTGTGCTTTCATCAAACTAATTGAATTAAAATTTGATTATTTTCGAATTTTTTCATACAATTATTCAAATAAGTCTTCATAATTTCATTTATTTATAAAGCCTACTTTTCTCTCATACTCTAGCAACGTCATTATCAATACTTTAACACATCGCTGTTTTTATCGATTGTTTTAGCCTTTTAACTCGTTTTCGATAAGTTGTCAGTTGGTGAAAGTTCATTTTTCATTTTTGAAAAACGTTCATAATGGAAAATTTATTTTACTTGTTAGTATTTTTGGTGAGTTTGACGAGCGGTTTCTACCTTCCTGGCTTGGCACCTGTTAATTTCTGTCCCCTTCAAGAGAAGCCTCTGCCCATTTGCCAAGTGATGATGTTTTTCGATAGATGATTTATTTACTTACGTTATCGATTCTAAGCAAAAAATTTTTTTAGAGTCAGTCAAATAATTCAAAAATGAACGATAGTTTTCAAAATATTTGCATTTCCGGGAATAGCTTTTCAATGAAATAAAAATCTCGAAATCACCGTTTATTTTAAACCCT